>CAKAJA020000248.1:0-304345 GCA_916610235.2 Lasioglossum morio | reverse complement strand
ACAGCTACAGGTACAGGTACAGCTACAGGTACAGTATCTGCACCTGTACCTGTGCTGTGGATGAGTCGCAAATGCAAACGTTCGAGGCCTTGAAGGAGAAGGCGAAAAGACGATATGGACAACATCATTGACGACGATCGGTTGGAGAACTTTGGAATAAGCTTTCATGATAATATTAAGATATTAATCGTGAACATGTAAAAAGAAATACATCGACCGATCTTGAGAGATTCATGGATAGATGTACAACAGCCATACTGCGTACTGTACAACAGGCATACTGCGTACTGTTCAACCGCCATACTGTACCTGTAGCTGTACCTGTACCTGTAGCTGTACCTGTTGCTGTACCTGTATCTGTAGCTGTAGCTATGCTGACCTGTACCTGTACCTGTACCTGTGCTGTTGATTAGTAGCAAATGCAAACGTTCGATGCCTTGAAGGAGAAGGTGAAAAGACGATATGGACAACATCATTGACGACGATCGGCTGGAGAACTTTGGAATAAGCTTTCATGACAATATTAAGATATTAATCGTGAACATGTAAAAAGAAATACATCGACCGATCTTGAGAGATTCATGGATAGATGTACAACAGCCATACTGCGTACTGTACAACAGGCATACTGCGTACTGTTCAACCGTCTTACTGTACCTGTACCTGTAGCTATATCTGTACCTGTACCTGTACCTGTACCTGTTGATGTACCTGTAGCTGTACCTGTACCTGTACCTGTACCTGTACCTGTACCTGTACCTGTACCTGTACCTGTACCTGTGCCTGTACCTGTGCTGTGGATGAGTCGCAAATGCAAACGTTCGATGCCTTGAAGGAGAAGGCGAAAAGACGATATGGACAACATCATTGACGACGATCGGCTGGAGAACTTTGAAATAAGCTTTCATGATAATATTAAGATATTAATCGTGAACATGTAAAAAGAAATACATCGACCGATCTTGAGAGATTCATGGATAGATGTACAACAGCCATACTGCGTACTGTTCAACCGCCATACTGTACCTGTACCTGTAGCTGTATATGTACCTGTACCTGTACCTGTTGCTGTAGCTGTAGCTGTAGCTGTAGCTGTACCTGTACCTGTAGCTGTACCTGTACCTGTACCTGTACCTCTACCTGTGCCTGTACCTGTGCTGTGGATGAGTCGCAAATGCAAACGTTCGAGGCCTTGAAGGAGAAGGTGAAAAGACGATATCGCTAATGACGATCGGCTGGAGAACTTTGGAATAGGCCTTCATGACCGACCGACCGACCGACCAACCGACCAACCGACCGACCGACCGACCGACCGACCGACCGACCGACCGACCGACCGACCGACCGACCGACCGACCGACCGACCGACATATCTTGAGAAATCATACTGCATACTGTACAACAGCCATACCGCGTACTGTACAACAGGCATACTGCGTACTGTTCAACCGCCATATTGTACCTGTACCTGTACCTGTACCTGTACCTGTACCTGTACCTGTTGCTGTACCTGTAGCTGTAGCTGTACCTGTACCTGTACCTGTACCTGTACCTGTACCTGTACCTGTACCTGACGTGAAATATATATATTTCTTATTATATTTATAAAGGATATTCAAATAATCTATTACATCATGGTTCAAATCATTAGCATTAAAACTGTCATAAATGTGTACATTGCCGTTGCCTTCAGATCTTGTGCAAATCCAATGTTTTACTACCTTTTCTCCAAGTTCGGCAGTGTATATTATCTGAATATTCGTCTCATGTTCAGGGATCTCTTGTAAATTACTCAAAAGCTCGAACTTTACCTGTATCTTCAGCAAAATTGTATACTCCACGCTCCTTTAGATTTTTGCTCATAATTTCATGAAATAAATTAATATGTTTATCTTGTAAAATAACAATCGGGTTTTATGACTTCTTTACATTCGGCTGTTACTAAAGTATAGATATAACCATCATTGAGGAAACATTCTGCAGACGCTGCATATTCATAATTATTTTGTTCGATATGCTGGTCCGTGATCATTATACATTCATCAAAAATTGTGAAACTTTCAGGATTCATTTTTTCGATTTGTGATTGTTACATCTGTTTTCTCTTCATTCCCTTATTTTTTACCTCTTTGCTTTGTAGAGAAAAAATCATGACTACAACGTTATTTTTTCAACAAGATAACGCGGTGATACACAATGCTAAGAAGACTCCGGAGTGGTTTAGACAAAAGAATTTGCAACTAATGAACTGACCGTCACATTGTCTGATCTAAACCCAATAAAATAAAGCAGTTCTTTTGGATTCAGAATATTGATTTCTGCTTTCTTATATTCCTTAATTATTTTCTAGCCTTCCTTTAATCGTATTATCAAAATACTTGAACATTTTGTTCAAAAATAGTAGAGTTCTTATAGAAATTTCGTCCACTGTATTTGAACATGGATTTCCTGCGATATGGTCCGCTCGTTGTTCTCGATTGTTCCCGACAAAACTAAGCGTTAAGAAATGCTACGATTGACGTGCGAATTGAATTTTAATGTCGAACCAACGTTCCCCGATCGACAACAGCCTACTGCTTGATGATACATGACCGCATCGTGAAAAATTACTTAAACCGCTGTTATGTTGACAAAAAATATATACTTTATCAAATGAAATAATATTATGTGAGTGATCTTATTTTTTAAAATTTAAAAACAATTCTCCTCCTCCTCCTCCTCATACAATTAAACTCGTATTTATTAAAAAGAAAAAATTATAGTAATAATATCACCTCCCTCCACCATAGAGCGAGATATGGTGGTAGGGGTATTCATTATAAATTGCTCGCTACTCGTCATAAAAAAACGTATACAATCACAGTCGCTATACGACGTTACATCGCGTGTATGATCTTATCATCCGACCGGTCAACTTCGCGCATTCCCCCTTTTCTTTGACGGTAAGTACAATAAAAAAGTTTTTAAAAAACGATGTAAAAATCTAGTGAAAAAACATTCTTTTATTTAGATGGATCAAATTACTCACATCATTGACATGGACGGATTCATTGTGAAAAAAAGATTTATATGCAAAGAATTAGCCATGATCGATGTTTGCCGCGACGGCTCGTTCGAACTCTCTGAATTTCGCTTGGGAAGGAACTTTCGTTGTTTATCCGACGCTGACAAAAAGTCTGCATGGTATGTCAGCAATTTCGTGCATGGGATTCCATTTAAAGATTTCGGCTATGAAAACTATCAACAACACGATATATTTGAAGTTATACGAAATTTTGTGTGTGATTACGCGAATCCTGTCGTAGCATACAAAGGTGGATGTTTCGAGAGAGACATCCTTCGGCAAATGCAAATAAACTCGATAAATTTAGAAGATTTCAACTGTCCGAAATACGATGTACTAGTTCACGATCCTATGTATAAAATTGCCGACGGCGAACCGTGTCGACTTCACTGTTGGCAACCGGTAAAAAACGTCAAAACGAAACCGTATCATTGCTGTCTGCGCGAAGTACAAACATTTCGAGCATGGGTTAACAATCATAAAAACACGTAAAGTATCAGTTATAAAAACCCGTCTACATCTTTGAATTTTTCCCGCGAGTCAAAACCGTAAAACACGACACCTCCTTTTACGTTTTTGATTTTTTTCACACAGAGTATCACAATGATTACGAAATCCGAGGGAGCCGTCGCAACAACCGATCACGCAACACCACCACCCGATTATCGTCTCGAACGCGACAGACTACAAAGTTTTCACGACTGGCGTTACTCACACATCGTCCAATCGGAGAAACTCGCCGCTGCAGGATTTTTCCATCTGGGTGATGAGGATTTCGTTGAATGTTTCGAATGCGGCATACAGCTGACTCGATGGGAAGAGGATGATGATCCTATGACGGAGCATCGCGCCTGGTCAAGATCTTGCGGATACGTTTGCGGGGTGAACTGCGGCAACGTACCGATCGGAGTCGATCCGGATACAATCCCGCCAAACCCTCGTGGTATGGATGTCTGTGGAATCGCGAAAGAATCGTCGCTCGAGCGTGATAAAATAAATTTAAAAAAATGAAAAAACTAATGTAATGAATATAAGATTTTTTATTAAAAAATAATTGTATTGATTATACATGTTTCTTCATTGAGTCTGCAAAAAGAAAAAACGTTATTAAGTATTAATTTTAAGTAATTAATAAATATATAAAATTATTAATTTTATTTTACTCACAGTATCTAAATATATACTTTTATTAAATAAAAAAAGGTATAAAAATTTTTTATTTATATCGTCTGTATCCAATAATAGCTGTTTCCTGTCGAAGTCTGAAATCACTTACTTCGTCATTTTCCTCATTATTGTCAGCATCACCTTCCTCTTGTTCCTTTTTTCATGATCTTTTTTGATAATTCGTTGCAAACTCAGCGATGCACATATCATGTAAATCAATATCTCTTCTACTATAATTATCAAATATATCATCCATATAAATTTCGGTGGAGTCTTCATTTAATTTTTTAAAGCATTCTCAGATTTTAACATTAATACACGTTCTGATATCGGATTGGTATTCATGTATACTGCCTTTCTACTTTGCTTTGTAAAGGTAATGATAAAACACGATTGGCTGCTTCTTGTGCAGACATTAAATTACTATTTAAAAAGCATTGGTAATATTTCGAAATTTTTTCTCTAACGTTCTTATTGTTTATTATCACAATCAATAGCAGCTTCCCTTAATAATTTTGATAAACCTCCTTCAATTTTACTAATGTAATTGGTTACATAACTCACCGCCGAATATTTGTCAAGTACAAACTGCAATTCCATATTCGATTCGAATAATTGTAAAATATCTGCATTATAACCATTAATATTTACTTCAAGGCTGGATCGTTTTTAAAAATATCCGTTTTTTTTTAAAACTACTTCATCATAGCTCATAACTATTTTTTCTTATAAAATTCATTTATTAATTCATCAATAAGTTTATAGGATTTAGGCGCCATTTCATTATTTTTTTATTTAATGGTTCAAGAATCATCGTTCTTCTCATTACTGGATAAGGCATATAAAATCGACGTAGCTAATTTTTTTGTCCTTTGTAACAACTATGATTATGTTTTGTACATTTGAAATTTAATATATGCAATATTATCGTCATATCTATATGTGATAAATCGGGCAATTAAATCAATCAATTCTTTGTTACCAATATGATCGTGTCTATCTTTAACACTATTGTACATAGGTGCTCATTTCAACCACAGAAACATATGTTCATGTGGACTTCCACGTTGCTGAATTTCCACTCGTTCATAACTATTCACAACCTCATATTCTCCGAAATTACTTTGTTTTTGTCTTAATAACCACATAAGCTTATGTGCCTCTATGATCGAAATATCGAGCGCATGTAACGGGATCATTTCTAATTAGATCAGTTTCGGTATTGTAATCCAAATTGAATGCGTCTTGTACAGATAATGTTTTACCACCATCGCGATATTTCATAAATGTTTGTAATAACTCAGGCCAGTAACTTTCTGCAGCCGACACTGTCGTAAAGAAAGTGGGTTTACTCAATTGACGGATCATTGCTAGTAACTCTTTCTTTTTTTGTTCCCAATATGCTTGGCGATGAACGAATATTTTTAAGTAACTCGAATCCGTCAGCAAATTCAATCAAATTATTCATAAAATCTGGATTCAAAACATCTTGAGCACGTAAATTCTTATTCGTATTAATTTTTCAAAAAGAGTGGAACGAAATCTCCGTTCACGATATTAGAAAAGATGTTCGGACATGATCTTACATCGAAAAAGAAACTTTATACTGCTCTGAAACGGGCTCGCGCTATTTCGCGATAGTCGCGTCGAAAAGATAAGGAGAAACTCTATACCGTTCTGTTAATTAAAAACTCTCTCTCTTACATAGTGAATGGTCTCTCTCTCTCTCTCTCTCTCTCTCTCTCTCTCTCTCTCTCCTCTCTCTCTCTCTCTCTCTCTCTCTCTCTCTCTCTCTCTCTCTCTCTCTCTCTCTCTCTCTCTCTCTCTCTCTCTCCCTTACATCGTGAATGGTCTCTCTCTCTCTCTCTCTCTCTCTCTCCTCTCTCTCTCCTCTCTCTCTCTCTCTCTCTCTCTCTCACTCTTACATCGTTCAGGACAATCGTCTTAAACGAAAGTGCACGTGTTTTCGTGGGAAACAGTCTTTGAAAAAATCAAGGTCAACCCCTCCCCCATAGGTAAGAAGCACGTTCGAACACGTTCGAACACGTTCGGACGCGATTCTACGACTCTTCGATTCTATGACTACCTCTATGAAGAAGAGGAAAGAAATGATAATGAAAAGACTGAGTGAAAACAGAGGCGGTGGTCAGATATCGCGAAAGGTTATTCAAAAAAGCTGACGCTGCAGTTTTGCACGTGCGCAATTCCTGTTGCTATGGGGTATCCTATTACAAAACCCCCACCCCTCCCCCTTCCCCCTACCCTACGAACATGAGAAACTGTTCTTGAAAAGAAGTATCATATTACAGATGACTCATCACGCATGACTCATCACACGTTCAACTTTACTCAAAAAGCTGACGCTGCAGTTTTGCACGTGCGACGGGGTATCATATTACATACCGCGAATCCCCCTCCACCTCCCCCTACCCTACGAACATGAGAAACTGTCCTTGAAAATAGGTATCATATTACAGATGACTCATCACGCATGACTCATCACACATTCAACTTTACTCAAAAAGCTGACGTTCAAGGTTATTCAAAAAGATATCATATTACAAAACCCCCTCCACCTCCCCCTACCCTACGAACATGAGAAACTGTCCTTGAAAATAGGTATCATATTACAGATGACTCATCACGCATGACTCATCACACGTTCAACTTTACTCAAAAAGCTGACGCTGCAGTTTTGCAGAGATACCCCCTCCCCCTCCCCCGCAAATATGGTCGGGCTATAAGGTGATCCCCCCACCCCCTTACCCCGCAAAATTTGGTTGTGTTATAAGCTAAGTTAGTATGGAACAGAACCGACTTTTTCAGCTGCGTCGGTAAGGTAGGAATCTACCTACAATGATAACTGTGAGTTAGAACCCGTGTATATTACCTACTGACATGCGTTATGCATTTTGCGTTATGCGTTATTCGTTATGAGTTATGAGTTATAAGTTATGCGTAATGCGTTATGCGTTATGCGTTATGAATTATGCTTTATCCGTTATGGGTTATGCGTTATGCTTTATGCGTTATGCGTTATGCGTTATGCGTTATGCGTTATGCGTTATGATTTATGCGTTATGCGTTACGCTTTATGCGTTATGCATTATGCGTTATTCGTTATGCGATATGCGTTATGCGTTATGCGTTATTCGTTATGAGTAATGAGTTATAAGTTATGCGTTATGCGTTATGCTTTATGCATTATGCGTTATGCGTTATGCGTTATGCGTTATGCGTTATGCTTTATGCGTCATGCGTTACTCCTTATGAGTTATGAGTTATAAGTTATGCGTAATGCGTTATGCGTTATGCTTTATGCGTTATGCGTTATGCGTTATTCGTTATGAGTAATGAGTTATAAGTTATGCGTTATGCGTTATGCGTTATGCGTTATGCGTTATGCGTTTTGCGTTATGCGTTTTGCGTTATGCGTTATGCGCTATGCGTTGTGCGTTATAAGTTTGCGTTATGCGTTATGCGTCATGCTTTATACTTTATGCGTTATGCGTTATGCGTTATGCGTTATGCGTTATGCGTTATGCGTTATGCGTTATGGATTATGCGTTATGGGTTGTTCGTTATGCTTTATGCGTTGGGCGTTATACGTATGCGTTATGCGTTATGCGTTATGCTTTATGCGTTATGCGTTATGCGTTATGCGTTATACGGTGTGCGTTATGCGTTATGCGTTATGAGTTATGCGTTATGCGTTATGCGTTATGCGTTATGCGTTATGCGTTTTGCGGTATTCGTTATGCGTTGTGCATTATGCGTTATGCGTTGTGCGTTATGGGTTATGATTTATGCGTTATGCGATATGAGTTATGCGTTATGCGTTATGCGTTATGCTTTATGCGTTATGCGTTATGCGTTATGCGTTATACGGTGTGCGTTATGCGTTATGCGTTATGCGTTATGCGTTATGCGTTTTGCGGTATTCGTTATGCGTTACGCTTTATGCGTTATGCATTATGCGTTATGCGTTATGCGTTATGCGTTATTCGTTATGAGTTATGAGTTATAAGTTATGCGTAATGCGTTATGCGTTATGCGTTATGCTTTATGCGTTATGCGTTATGCGTTATGCGTTATGCTTTATGCGTTATGCGTTATGCGTTATGCGTTACGCTTTATGCGTTATGCATTATGCGTTATGCGTTATGCATTATGCTTTATCCGTTATGCGTTATGCGTTATGCTTTATGCGTTATGCGTTATGCGTTATGCGTGACCCGTTATGCGTTATGCGTTATGCGTTATGCGTTATGCGTTATGCGTTATGCGTTATGCGTTATGCGTTATGCGTTATGCGTTATGCTTTATGCGTTATGCGTTACTCCTTATGAGTTATGCGTTATAAGTTATGCGTAATGCGTTATGCTTTATGCGTTATGCGTTATGCGTTATGCGTTATACGTTTATGCGTTATGCGTTATGCGTTATGCGTTATGCTTTATGCGTTATGCGTTTATGCGTTATGCGTTATGCCTTATGCGTTATGCGTTATTCGTTATGAGTAATGAGTTATAAGTTATGCGTTATGCGTTATGCTTTATGCGTTACGCGTTATGCGTTCTGCGTTATGCGTTATGCGTTATGCGTTATGCGTTATGCGTTATGCGTTATGCGTTATGCGTTATGCGTTATGCGTGATCCGACATGCGTTATGCATTTTGCGTTATGCGTTATTCGTTATGAGTTATGAGTTATAAGTTATGCGTAATGCGTTATGCGTTATGCGTTATCAATTATGCTTTATCCGTTATGGGTTATGCGTTATGCTTTATGCGTTATGCGTTATGCGTTATGCGTTATGCGTTATGCCTTATGCGTTATGCGTTATTCGTTATGAGTAATGAGTTATAAGTTATGCGTTATGCGTTACTCCTTATGAGTTATGAGTTATAAGTTATGCGTAATGCGTTATGCGTTATGCGTTATGCATTATGCTTTATCCGTTATGCGTTATGCGTTATGCTTTATGCGTTATGCGTTATGCGTTATGAGTAATGAGTTATAAGTTATGCGTTATGCGTTATTCGTTATGAGTAATGAGTTATAAGTTATGCGTTATGCGTTATGCTTTATGCGTTATGCGTTATGCGTTATGCGTTATGCTTTATGCGTTATGCGTTATGCGTTATGCTTTATGCGTTATGCGTTACTCTTTATGAGTTATGAGTTATAAGTTATGCGTAATGCGTTATGCGTTATGCGTTATGCGTTATGCGTTATGCGTTATGCGTTATGCGTTATGCGTTATGCGTTATACGGTATGCGTTATGCGTTATGCGTTATGCGTTATGCGTTATGCGTTATGCGTTATGCGTTATGCGTTATGCGTTATGCGTTATGCGTTATGCTTTATGCGTTATGCGTTATGCGTTATGCTTTATGCGTTATGCGTTACTCCTTATGAGTTATGAGTTATAAGTTATGCGTAATGCGTTATGCGTTATGCGTTATGCATTATGCTTTATCCGTTATGCGTTATGCGTTATGCTTTATGCGTTATGCGTTATGCGTTATGAGTAATGAGTTATAAGTTATGCGTTATGCGTTATACGGTATGCGTTATGCGTTATACGTTATGCGTTATGCGTTATGCGTTATGCGTTATGCGTTATGCATTATGCGTTATACGGTATGCGTTATGCGTTATACGTTATGCGTTATGCGTTATGCGTTATGGGTTATGCGTTATGCGTTATGGTTATGCGTTATGCGTTATGCGTTATGCGTTATGCGTTATGCGTTAAGCGTTATGCGTTATGCGTTATGATTTATGCGTTATGCGTTACGCTTTATGCGTTATGCATTATGCGTTATTCGTTATGCGATATGCGTTATGCGTTATGCGTTATTCGTTATGAGTAATGAGTTATAAGTTATGCGTTATGCGTTATGCTTTATGCGTCATGCGTTACTCCTTATGAGTTATGAGTTATAAGTTATGCGTAATGCGTTATGCGTTATGCTTTATGCGTTATGCGTTATGCGTTATGCGTTATGCGTTATGCGTTATGCTTTATGCGTTATGCGTGCTCCGTTATGCGTTAAGCGTTATGCGTTATGCGTTATGCGTTATGCGTTATGCGTTTTGCGTTATGCGTTTTGCGTTATGCGTTATGCGCTATGCGTTGTGCGTTATAAGTTTGCGTTATGCGTTATGCGTTATGCTTTATACTTTATGCGTTATGCGTTATGCGTTATGCGTTACGGATTATGCGTTATGGGTTGTTCGTTATGCTTTATGCGTTGGGCGTTATACGTATGCGTTATGCGTTATGCGTTATGCGTTATGCTTTATGCGTTATGCGTTATGCGTTATGCGTTTATACGGTGTGCGTTATGCGTTATGCGTTATGCGTTATGAGTTATGCGTTATGCGTTATGCGTTATGCGTTATGCGTTATGCGTTTTGCGGTATTCGTTATGCGTTGTGCATTACGCGTTATGCGTTGTGCGTTATGGGTTATGATTTATGCGTTATGCGATATGAGTTATGCGTTATGCGTTATGCGTTATGCGTTATGCGTTATGCGTTATGCGTTATGCGTTATGCGTTATGCTTTATGCGTCATGCGTGATCCGTTATGCGTTAGGCGTTATGCGATTTGCGGTATTCATTAAGCGTTGTGCATTATGCGTTATGCGTTATGCGTTATGCGTTATGCGTTATGATTTATGCGTTATGCGTTACGCTTTATGCGTTATGCATTATGCGTTATTCGTTATGCGATATGCGTTATGCGTTATGCGTTATTCGTTATGAGTAATGAGTTATAAGTTATGCGTTATGCGTTATGCTTTATGCGTCATGCGTTACTCCTTATGAGTTATGAGTTATAAGTTATGCGTAATGCGTTATGCGTTATGCTTTATGCGTTATGCGTTATGCGTTATGCGTTATGCGTTATGCGTTATGCGTTATGCGTGCTCCGTTATGCGTTAAGCGTTATGCGTTATGCGTTATGCGATATGCGTTATGCGTTTTGCGTTATGCGTTTTGCGTTACGCGTTATGCGCTATGCGTTGTGCGTTATAAGTTTGCGTTATGCGTTATGCGTTATGCTTTATACTTTATGCGTTATGCGTTATGCGTTATGCGTTACGGATTATGCGTTATGGGTTGTTCGTTATGCTTTATGCGTTGGGCGTTATACGTATGCGTTATGCGTTATGCGTTATGCGTTATGCTTTATGCGTTATGCGTTATGCGTTATGCGTTATACGGTGTGCGTTATGCGTTATGCGTTATGCGTTATGAGTTATGCGTTATGCGTTATGCGTTATGCGTTATGCGTTATGCGTTATGCGTTTTGCGGTATTCGTTATGCGTTGTGCATTACGCGTTATGCGTTGTGCGTTATGGGTTATGATTTATGCGTTATGCGATATGAGTTATGCGTTATGCGTTATGCGTTATGCGTTATGCGTTATGCGTTATGCGTTATGCGTTATGCGTTATGCGTTATGCGTTATGCTTTATGCGTCATGCGTGATCCGTTATGCGTTAGGCGTAATGCGATTTGCGGTATTCGTTAAGCGTTGTGCATTATGCGTTATGCGTTATGCGTTAAGGGTTATGGGTTATGCGTTATGCTTTATGCGTTATTCATTTTGCGTTATGCGTTATTCGTTATGAGTTATGAGTTATAAGTTATGCGTTATGCTTTATGCGTTATGCGTTATGCGTTATGCTTTATGCGTTATGCGTTACTCTTTATGAGTTATGAGTTATAAGTTATGCGTAATGCGTTATGCGTTATGCGTTATGCGTTATGCGTTATGCGTTATGCGTTATGCGTTATGCGTTATGCGTTATACGGTATGCGTTATGCGTTATGCGTTATGCGTTATGCGTTATGCGTTATGCGTTATGCGTTATGCGTTATGCGTTATGCGTTATGCGTTATGCTTTATGCGTTATGCGTTATGCGTTATGCTTTATGCGTTATGCGTTACTCCTTATGAGTTATGAGTTATAAGTTATGCGTAATGCGTTATGCGTTATGCGTTATGCATTATGCTTTATCCGTTATGCGTTATGCGTTATGCTTTATGCGTTATGCGTTATGCGTTATGAGTAATGAGTTATAAGTTATGCGTTATGCGTTATACGGTATGCGTTATGCGTTATACGTTATGCGTTATGCGTTATGCGTTATGCGTTATGCGTTATGCATTATGCGTTATACGGTATGCGTTATGCGTTATACGTTATGCGTTATGCGTTATGCGTTATGGGTTATGCGTTATGCGTTATGGTTATGCGTTATGCGTTATGCGTTATGCGTTATGCGTTAAGCGTTATGCGTTATGCGTTATGATTTATGCGTTATGCGTTACACTTTATGCGTTATGCATTATGCGTTATTCGTTATGCGATATGCGTTATGCGTTATGCGTTATTCGTTATGAGTAATGAGTTATAAGTTATGCGTTATGCGTTATGCTTTATGCGTCATGCGTTATGCGTTATGCGTTATACGGTGTGCGTTATGCGTTATGCGTTATGAGTTATGCGTTAAGCGTTATGCGTTATGCGTTATGCGTTATGCGTTTTGCGGTATTCGTTATGCGTTGTGCATTACGCGTTATGCGTTGTGCGTTATGGGTTATGATTTATGCGTTATGCGATATGAGTTATGCGTTATGCGTTATGCGTTATGCGTTATGCGTTATGCGTTATGCGTTATGCGTTATGCGTTATGCGTTATGCTTTATGCGTCATGCGTGATCCGTTATGCGTTAGGCGTTATGCGATTTGCGGTATTCGTTAAGCGTTGTGCATTAAGCGTTATGCGTTATGCGTTATGCGTTATGCGTTATGATTTATGCGTTATGCGTTACGCTTTATGCGTTATGCATTATGCGTTATTCGTTATGCGATATGCGTTATGCGTTATGCGTTATTCGTTATGAGTAATGAGTTATAAGTTATGCGTTATGCGTTATGCTTTATGCGTCATGCGTTACTCCTTATGAGTTATGAGTTATAAGTTATGCGTAATGCGTTATGCGTTATGCTTTATGCGTTATGCGTTATGCGTTATGCGTTATGCGTTATGCGTTATGCGTTATGCGTGCTCCGTTATGCGTTAAGCGTTATGCGTTATGCGATATGCGTTATGCGTTTTGCGTTATGCGTTTTGCGTTATGCGTTATGCGCTATGCGTTGTGCGTTATAAGTTTGCGTTATGCGTTATGCGTTATGCTTTATACTTTATGCGTTATGCGTTATGCGTTATGCGTTACGGATTATGCGTTATGGGTTGTTCGTTATGCTTTATGCGTTGGGCGTTATACGTATGCGTTATGCGTTATGCGTTATGCGTTATGCTTTATGCGTTATGCGTTATGCGTTATGCGTTATACGGTGTGCGTTATGCGTTATGCGTTATGCGTTATGAGTTATGCGTTATGCGTTATGCGTTATGCGTTATGCGTTATGCGTTATGCGTTTTGCGGTATTCGTTATGCGTTGTGCATTACGCGTTATGCGTTGTGCGTTATGGGTTATGATTTATGCGTTATGCGATATGAGTTATGCGTTATGCGTTATGCGTTATGCGTTATGCGTTATGCGTTATGCGTTATGCGTTATGCGTTATGCGTTATGCGTTATGCTTTATGCGTCATGCGTGATCCGTTATGCGTTAGGCGTAATGCGATTTGCGGTATTCGTTAAGCGTTGTGCATTATGCGTTATGCGTTATGCGTTAAGGGTTATGGGTTATGCGTTATGCTTTATGCGTTATTCATTTTGCGTTATGCGTTATTCGTTATGAGTTATGAGTTATAAGTTATGCGTTATGCGTTATGCTTTATGCATTATGCGTTATGCGTTATGCGTTATGCGTTATGCTTTATGCGTCATGCGTTACTCCTTATGAGTTATGAGTTATAAGTTATGCGTAATGCGTTATGCGTTATGCTTTATGCGTTATGCGTTATGCGTTATGCGTTATGCGTTATGCGTTATGCGTTATGCGTTATGCGTGCTCCGTTATGCGTTAAGCGTTATGCGTTATGCGTTATGCTTTATGCGTTATGCGTTATGCGTTATGCGTTACGCTTTATGCGTTATGCATTATGCGTTATGCGTTATGCGTTATGCGTTATGCATTATGCGTCATGCGTTATGCGTGATCCGTTATGCGTTAAGCGTTATGCGTTTTGCTGTATTCGTTATGCGTTATGATTTATGCTTTATGCGTTATGCGTTATGCGTGATCCGACATGCGTTATGCGTTATTCGTTATGAGTTATGAGTTATGAGTTATGCGTAATGCGTTATGCGTTATGCGTTATGCATTATGCTTTATCCGTTATGCGTTATGCGTTATGCTTTATGCGTTATGCGTTATGCGTTATGCGTGATCCGTTATGCGTTATGCGTTATGCGTTATGCGTTATGCGTTATGCGTTATGCGTTATGCGTTATGCGTTATGCGTTATGCGTTATGCGTTATGCGTTATGCTTTATGCGTTATGCGTTACTCCTTATGAGTTATGCGTTATAAGTTATGCGTAATGCGTTATGCTTTATGCGTTATGCGTTATGCGTTATGCGTTATGCGTTATGCGTTATGCGTTATGCTTTATGCGTTATGCGTTATGCGTTATGCGTTATGCCTTATGCGTTATGCGTTATTCGTTATGAGTAATGAGTTATAAGTTATGCGTTATGCGTTATGCATTATGCGTTACGCGTTATGCGTTCTGCGTTATGCGTTATGCGTTATGCGTTATGCGTTATGCGTTATGCGTTATGCGTTATGCGTTATGCGTTATGCGTTATGCGTTATGCGTTATGCGTTATGCGTGATCCGACATGCGTTATGCATTTTGCGTTATGCGTTATTCGTTATGAGTTATGAGTTATAAGTTATGCGTAATGCGTTATGCGTTATGCGTTATGAATTATGCTTTATCCGTTATGGGTTATGCGTTATGCTTTATGCGTTATGCGTTATGCGTTATGCGTTATGCGTTATGCGTTATGCGTTATGCGTTATGCCTTATGCGTTATGCGTTATTCGTTATGAGTAATGAGTTATAAGTTATGCGTTATGCGTTACTCCTTATGAGTTATGAGTTATAAGTTATGCGTAATGCGTTATGCGTTATGCGTGATCCGTTATGCGTTATGCGTTATGCGTTATGCGTTATGCGTTATGCGTTATGCTTTATGCGTTATGCGTTATGCGTTATGCGTTATGCGTTATGCGTTATGCTTTATGCGTTATGCGTTACTCCTTATGAGTTATGCGTTATAAGTTATGCGTTATGCGTTATGCATTATGCGTTACGCGTTATGCGTTCTGCGTTATGCGTTATGCGTTATGCGTTATGCGTTATGCGTTATGCGTTATGCGTTATGCGTTATGCGTTATGCGTTATGCGTGATCCGACATGCGTTATGCATTTTGCGTTATGCGTTATTCGTTATGAGTTATGAGTTATAAGTTATGCGTAATGCGTTATGCGTTATGCGTTATGAATTATGCTTTATCCGTTATGGGTTATGCGTTATGCTTTATGCGTTATGCGTTATGCGTTATGCGTTATGCGTTATGCGTTATGCGTTATGCGTTATGCCTTATGCGTTATGCGTTATTCGTTATGAGTAATGAGTTATAAGTTATGCGTTATGCGTTACTCCTTATGAGTTATGAGTTATAAGTTATGCGTAATGCGTTATGCGTTATGCGTTATGCATTATGCTTTATCCGTTATGCGTTATGCGTTATGCTTTATGCGTTATGCGTTATGCGTTATGAGTAATGAGTTATAAGGTATGCGTTATGCGTTATTCGTTATGAGTAATGAGTTATAAGTTATGCGTTATGCGTTATGCTTTATGCGTTATGCGTTATGCGTTATGCGTTATGCTTTATGCGTTATGCGTTATGCGTTATGCTTTATGCGTTATGCGTTACTCTTTATGAGTTATGAGTTATAAGTTATGCGTAATGCGTTATGCGTTATGCGTTATGCGTTATGCGTTATGCGTTATACGGTATGCGTTATGCGTTATGCGTTATGCGTTATGCGTTATGCGTTATGCGTTATGCGTTATGCGTTATGCGTTATGCGTTATGCGTTATGCTTTATGCGTTATGCGTTATGCGTTATGCTTTATGCGTTATGCGTTACTCCTTATGAGTTATGAGTTATTAGTTATGCGTAATGCGTTATGCGTTATGCGTTATGCATTATGCTTTATCCGTTATGCGTTATGCGTTATGCTTTATGCGTTATGCGTTATGCGTTATGAGTAATGAGTTATAAGTTATGCGTTATGCGTTATACGGTATGCGTTATGCGTTATACGTTATGCGTTATGCGTTATGCGTTATGCGTTATGCATTATGCGTTATACGGTATGCGTTATGCGTTATACGTTATGCGTTATGCGTTATGCGTTATGGGTTATGCGTTATGCGTTATGGTTATGCGTTATGCGTTATGCGTTATGCGTTATGCGTTATGCGTTATGCGTTATGCGTTATGCGTTATGCGTTATGATTTATGCGTTATGCGTTACGCTTTATGCGTTATGCATTATGCGTTATTCGTTATGCGATATGCGTTATGCGTTATGCGTTATTCGTTATGAGTAATGAGTTATAAGTTATGCGTTATGCGTTATGCTTTATGCATTATGCGTTATGCGTTATGCGTTATGCGTTATGCGTTATGCTTTATGCGTCATGCGTTACTCCTTATGAGTTATGAGTTATAAGTTATGCGTAATGCGTTATGCGTTATGCGTTACGGATTATGCGTTATGGGTTGTTCGTTATGCTTTATGCGTTGGGCGTTATACGTATGCGTTATGCGTTATGCGTTATGCGTTATGCTTTATGCGTTATGCGTTATGCGTTATGCGTTATACGGTGTGCGTTATGCGTTATGCGTTATGCGTTATGAGTTATGCGTTATGCGTTATGCGTTATGCGTTATGCGTTATGCGTTATGCGTTTTGCGGTATTCGTTATGCGTTGTGCATTACGCGTTATGCGTTGTGCGTTATGGGTTATGATTTATGCGTTATGCGATATGAGTTATGCGTTATGCGTTATGCGAAATGCGTTAAGCGTTATGCGTTATGCGTTATGCGTTATGCGTTATGCGTTATGCGTTATGCTTTATGCGTCATGCGTGATCCGTTATGCGTTAGGCGTTATGCGATTTGCGGTATTCGTTAAGCGTTGTGCATTATGCGTTATGCGTTATGCGTTAAGGGTTATGGGTTATGCGTTATGCTTTATGCGTTATTCATTTTGCGTTATGCGTTATTCGTTATGAGTTATGAGTTATAAGTTATGCGTTATGCGTTATGCTTTATGCATTATGCGTTATGCGTTATGCGTTATGCGTTATGCTTTATGCGTCATGCGTTACTCCTTATGAGTTATGAGTTATAAGTTATGCGTAATGCGTTATGCGTTATGCGTTATGCGTTATGCGTTATGCGTTATGCGTTATGCGTTTTGCGTTATGCGTTATGCGTTATGCGTTATGCGTTATGCGTTATTCGTTATGAGTTATGAGTTATAAGTTATGCGTAATGCGTTATGCGTTATGCGTTATGCTTTATGCGTTATGCGTTATGCGTTATGCGTTATGCTTTATGCGTTATGCGTTATGCGTTATGCGTTACGCTTTATGCGTTATGCATTATGCGTTATGCGTTATGCGTTATGCGTTATGCATTATGCGTCATGCGTTATGCGTGATCCGTTATGCGTTAAGCGTTATGCGTTTTGCTGTATTCGTTATGCGTTGAGCATTATGCGTTATGCGTTATGTGTTATGCGTTATGCGTTATGCGTTATACGTTATGCGTTATGCGATATGCGTGATCCGTTATGTGTTAGGCGATATACGTTTTGTGGTATTCGTTATGCGTTATGATTTATGCTTTATGCGTTATGCGTTATGCGTGATCCGACATGCGTTATGCGTTATTCGTTATGAGTTATGAGTTATGAGTTATGCGTAATGCGTTATGCGTTATGCGTTATGCATTATGCTTTACCCGTTATGCGTTATGCGTTATGCTTTATGCGTTATGCGTTATGCGTTATGCGTGATCCGTTATGCGTTATGCGTTATGCGTTATGCGTTATGCGTTATGCGTTATGCGTTATGCGTTATGCGTTATGCGTTATGCTTTATGCGTTATGCGTTATGCGTTATGCGTTATGCGTTATTCGTTATGAGTAATGAGTTATAAGTTATGCGTTATGCGTTATGCATTATGCGTTACGCGTTATGCGTTCTGCGTTATGCGTTATGCGTTATGCGTTATGCGTTATGCGTTATGCGTTATGCGTTATGCGTGATCCGACATGCGTTATGCATTTTGCGTTATGCGTTATTCCTTATGAGCTATGAGTTATAAGTTATGCGTAATGCGTTATGCGTTATGCGTTATGAATTATGCTTTATCCGTTATGGGTTATGCGTTATGCTTTATGCGTTATGCGTTATGCGTTATGCGTTATGCGTTATGCGTTATGCCTTATGCGTTATGCGTTATTCGTTATGAGTAATGAGTTATAAGTTATGCGTTATGCGTTACTCCTTATGAGTTATGAGTTATAAGTTATGCGTAATGCGTTATGCGTTATGCGTTATGCATTATGCTTTATCCGTTATGCGTTATGCGTTATGCTTTATGCGTTATGCGTTATGCGTTATGAGTAATGAGTTATAAGTTATGCGTTATGCGTTATTCGTTATGAGTAATGAGTTATAAGTTATGCGTTATGCGTTATGCTTTATGCGTTATGCGTTATGCGTTATGCGTTATGCTTTATGCGTTATGCGTTATGCGTTATGCTTTATGCGTTATGCGTTACTCTTTATGAGTTATGAGTTATAAGTTATGCGTAATGCGTTATGCGTTATGCGTTATGCGTTATGCGTTATGCGTTATGCGTTATGCGTTATACGGTATGCGTTATGCGTTATGCGTTATGCGTTATGCGTTATGCGTTATGCGTTATGCGTTATGCGTTATGCGTTATGCGTTATGCTTTATGCGTTATGCGTTATGCGTTATGCTTTATGCGTTATGCGTTACTCCTTATGAGTTATGAGTTATAAGTTATGCGTAATGCGTTATGCGTTATGCGTTATGCATTATGCTTTATCCGTTATGCGTTATGCGTTATGCTTTATGCGTTATGCGTTATGCGTTATGAGTAATGAGTTATAAGTTATGCGTTATGCGTTATACGGTATGCGTTATGCGTTATACGTTATGCGTTATGCGTTATGCGTTATGCGTTATGCATTATGCGTTATACGGTATGCGTTATGCGTTATACGTTATGCGTTATGCGTTATGCGTTATGGGTTATGCGTTATGCGTTATGGTTATGCGTTATGCGTTATGCGTTATGCGTTATGCGTTATGCGTTATGCGTTATGATTTATGCGTTATTCGTTACGCTTTATGCGTTATGCATTATGCGTTATTCGTTATGCGATATGCGTTATGCGTTATGCGTTATTCGTTATGAGTAATGAGTTATAAGTTATGCGTTATGCGTTATGCTTTATGCATTATGCGTTATGCGTTATGCGTTATGCGTTATGCTTTATGCGTCATGATTTACTCCTTATGAGTTATGAGTTATAAGTTATGCGTAATGCGTTATGCGTTATGCTTTATGCGTTATGCGTTATGCGTTATGCGTTATGCGTTATGCGTTATGCGTTATGCGTTATGCGTTATGCGTGCTCCGTTATGCGTTAAGCGTTATGCGTTATGCGTTATGCGTTATGCGTTATGCGTTTTGCGTTATGCGTTTTGCGTTATGCGTTATGCGCTATGCGTTGTGCGTTATAAGTTTGCGTTATGCGTTATGCGTTATGCTTTATACTTTATGCGTTATGCGTTATGCGTTATGCGTTACGGATTATGCGTTATGGGTTGTTCGTTATGCTTTATGCGTTGGGCGTTATACGTATGCGTTATGCGTTATGCGTTATGCGTTATGCTTTATGCGTTATGCGTTATGCGTTATGCGTTATACGGTGTGCGTTATGCGTTATGCGTTATGCGTTATGCGTTATGCGTTATGCGTTATGCGTTATGCGTTATGCGTTTTGCGGTATTCGTTATGCGTTGTGCATTACGCGTTATGCGTTGTGCGTTATGGGTTATGATTTATGCGTTATGCGATATGAGTTATGCGTTATGCGTTATGCGTTATGCGTTATTCGTTATGAGTAATGAGTTATAAGTTATGCGTTATGCGTAATGCGTTATGCGTTATGCGTTATGCGATATGCTTTATGCGTTATGCGTTATGCGTTATGCTTTATGCGTTATGCGTTATGCGTTATGCGTTATACGTTATGCGTTAAGCGTTATGCGTTTTGCGTTATGAGTTATGCGTTATGCGTTATGCGTTATGCGTTATGCGTTATGCGTTATGCGTTATGCGTTATGCTTTATGCGTTATGCGTTATTAGTTACACGTTATGCGTTATGCGTTATGCGTTATGCGTTAGGGGTTATGCGTTATTCGTTATGCGTTAGGCGTTATGCGTTATGCGTTATGCTTTATGCGTTATGCGTTATGCGTTATGCGTTATACGTTATGCGTTAAGCGTTATGCGTTTTGCGTTATAAGTTATGCGTTATGCGTTATGCTTTATGCGTTATGCGTTATGCGTTATGCGTTATGCTTTATGCGTTATGCGTTTTGCGTTATGAGTAATGAGTTATAAGTTATGCGTTATGCGTTATTCGTTATGAGTAATGAGTTATAAGTTATGCGTTATGCGTTATGCTTTATGCGTTATGCGTTATGCGTTATGCTTTATGCGTTATGCGTTACTCCTTATGAGTTATGAGTTATAAGTTATGCGTAATGCGGTATGCGTTATACGTTATACGTTATGCGTTATGCGTTATGCGTTATGCGTTATGCGTTATGCTTTATGCGTTATGCGTTATTAGTTACACGTTATGCGTTATGCGTTATGCGTTAGGGGTTATGCGTTATTCGTTATGCGTTAGGCGTTATGCGTTATGCGTTATGCGTTATGCGTTATGAGTTATACGTTATGCGTTATGCGTTAGGGGTTATGCGTTATGCGTTATGCGTTATGCTTTATGCGTTATGCATTATGCGTTATGCGTTATGCGATATGCGTTATCCGTTATGCGTTATGCGTGATGCGTTATTCGTTATGAGTAATGAGTTATAAGTTATGCGTTATGCGTTATGCTTTATGCGTTATGCGTTATGCGTTATGCTTTATGCGTTTTGCGTTATGCGTTATGAGTAATGAGTTATAAGTTATGCGTTATGCGTTATTCGTTATGAGTAATGAGTTATAAGTTATGCGTTATGCGTTATGCTTTATGCGTTATGCGTTATGCGTTATGCTTTATGCGTTATGCGTTACTCCTTATGAGTTATGAGTTATAAGTTATGCGTAATGCGGTATGCGTTATACGTTATACGTTATGCGTTATGCGTTATGCGTTATGCGTTATGCGTTATGCGTTATGCGTTATGCGTTATGCGTTATGCGTTAGGCGTTATGCGTTATGCGCTATGCGTTATGCATTATGCGTTATGCGTTATACGTTATGCGTTAAGCGTTATGCGTTATGCGTTATGCGTTATGCGTTATGCGTTTTGCGTTATGCGTTTTGCGTTATGCGTTATGCGCTATGCGTTGTGCGTTATAAGTTTGCGTTATGCGTTATGCGCTATGCGTTGTGCGTTATAAGTTTGCGTTATGCGTTATGCGTTATGCTTTATAATTTATGCGTTATGCGTTATGCGTTATGCGTTATGCGTTATGCGTTACGGATTATGCGTTATGGGTTGTTCGTTATGCTTTATGCGTTGGGCGTTATACGTATGCGTTATGCGTTATGCGTTATGCGTTATGCTTTATGCGTTATGCGTTATGCGTTATGCGTTATACGGTGTGCGTTATGCGTTATGCGTTATGAGTTATGCGTTATGCGTTATGCGTTATGCGTTATGCGTTATGCGTTTTGCGGTATTCGTTATGCGTTGTGCATTACGCGTTATGCGTTGTGCGTTATGGGTTATGATTTATGCGTTATGCGATATGAGTTATAAGTTATGCGTAATGCGTTATGCCTTATGCGTTATGCATTATGCGTTATGCGTTATGCATAATGCGTTATACGTTATGTATTATGCGTTATGCCTTATGCGTTATGCGATATGCGTCATGCATCAAGCCTTATGCGTTATGGGTTATGCGTTAACGTTGTGCGTTTTGCGTTATGCGTTATGCGTTATGCGTTATGCGTTATGCGTTATGCGTTATGCGTTATGCGTTATGCGTTATGCTTTATGCGTCATGCGTGATCCGTTATGCGTTAGGCGTTATGCGATTTGCGGTATTCGTTAAGCGTTGTGCATTATGCGTTATGCGTTATGCGTTAAGGGTTATGGGTTATGCGTTATGCGTTATGCGTTATGCGTTATGCGTTATGCGTTATGCTTTATGCGTTATGCGTTACTCCTTATGAGTTATGCGTTATAAGTTATGCGTAATGCGTTATGCTTTATGCGTTATGCGTTATGCGTTATGCGTTATGCGTTATGCGTTATGCGTTATGCGTTATGCGTTATGCTTTATGCGTTATGCGTTATGCGTTATGCGTTATGCCTTATGCGTTATGCGTTATTCGTTATGAGTAATGAGTTATAAGTTATGCGTTATGCGTTATGCATTATGCGTTACGCGTTATGCGTTCTTCGTTATGCGTTATGCGTTATGCGTTATGCGTTATGCGTTATGCGTTATGCGTTA
Organism: Lasioglossum morio; assembly: GCA_916610235.2. NCBI lineage: Eukaryota > Metazoa > Arthropoda > Insecta > Hymenoptera > Halictidae > Lasioglossum > Lasioglossum morio. Next base: position 281,271 of record CAKAJA020000248.1, on the reverse strand, counting down.
TGCGTTATGCGTTATGCGTTATGCGTTATGCGTTATGCGTGATCCGACATGCGTTATGCATTTTGCGTTATGCGTTATTCGTTATGAGTTATGAGTTATAAGTTATGCGTAATGCGTTATGCGTTATGCGTTATGAATTATGCTTTATCCGTTATGGGTTATGCGTTATGCGTTATGCGTTATGCGTTATGCGTTATGCCTTATGCGTTATGCGTTATTCGTTATGAGTAATGAGTTATAAGTTATGCGTTATGCGTTACTCCTTATGAGTTATGAGTTATAAGTTATGCGTAATGCGTTATGCGTTATGCGTGATCCGTTATGCGTTATGCGTTATGCGTTATGCGTTATGCGTTATGCGTTATGCTTTATGCGTTATGCGTTATGCGTTATGCGTTATGCGTTATGCGTTATGCGTTATGCTTTATGCGTTATGCGTTACTCCTTATGAGTTATGCGTTATAAGTTATGCGTTATGCGTTATGCATTATGCGTTACGCGTTATGCGTTCTGCGTTATGCGTTATGCGTTATGCGTTATGCGTTATGCGTTATGCGTTATGCGTTATGCGTTATGCGTTATGCGTTATGCGTTATGCGTGATCCGACATGCGTTATGCATTTTGCGTTATGCGTTATTCGTTATGAGTTATGAGTTATAAGTTATGCGTAATGCGTTATGCGTTATGCGTTATGAATTATGCTTTATCCGTTATGGGTTATGCGTTATGCTTTATGCGTTATGCGTTATGCGTTATGCGTTATGCGTTATGCGTTATGCCTTATGCGTTATGCGTTATTCGTTATGAGTAATGAGTTATAAGTTATGCGTTATGCGTTACTCCTTATGAGTTATGAGTTATAAGTTATGCGTAATGCGTTATGCGTTATGCGTTATGCATTATGCTTTATCCGTTATGCGTTATGCGTTATGCTTTATGCGTTATGCGTTATGCGTTATGAGTAATGAGTTATAAGTTATGCGTTATGCGTTATTCGTTATGAGTAATGAGTTATAAGTTATGCGTTATGCGTTATGCTTTATGCGTTATGCGTTATGCGTTATGCGTTATGCTTTATGCGTTATGCGTTATGCGTTATGCTTTATGCGTTATGCGTTACTCTTTATGAGTTATGAGTTATAAGTTATGCGTAATGCGTTATGCGTTATGCGTTATGCGTTATGCGTTATGCGTTATACGGTATGCGTTATGCGTTATGCGTTATGCGTTATGCGTTATGCGTTATGCGTTATGCGTTATGCGTTATGCGTTATGCGTTATGCTTTATGCGTTATGCGTTATGCGTTATGCTTTATGCGTTATGCGTTACTCCTTATGAGTTATGAGTTATAAGTTATGCGTAATGCGTTATGCGTTATGCGTTATGCATTATGCTTTATCCGTTATGCGTTATGCGTTATGCTTTATGCGTTATGCGTTATGCGTTATGAGTAATGAGTTATAAGTTATGCGTTATGCGTTATACGGTATGCGTTATGCGTTATACGTTATGCGTTATGCGTTATGCGTTATGCGTTATGCGTTATGCGTTATACGGTATGCGTTATGCGTTATACGTTATGCGTTATGCGTTATGCGTTATGGGTTATGCGTTATGCGTTATGGTTATGCGTTATGCGTTATGCGTTATGCGTTATGCGTTATGCGTTATGCGTTATGCGTTATGCGTTATGCGTTATGATTTATGCGTTATGCGTTACGCTTTATGCGTTATGCATTATGCGTTATTCGTTATGCGATATTCGTTATGCGTTATGCGTTATTCGTTATGAGTAATGAGTTATAAGTTATGCGTTATGCGTTATGCTTTATGCATTATGCGTTATGCGTTATGCGTTATGCGTTATGCGTTATGCTTTATGCGTCATGCGTTACTCCTTATGAGTTATGAGTTATAAGTTATGCGTAATGCGTTATGCGTTATGCGTTACGGATTATGCGTTATGGGTTGTTCGTTATGCTTTATGCGTTGGGCGTTATACGTATGCGTTATGCGTTATGCGTTATGCGTTATGCTTTATGCGTTATGCGTTATGCGTTATGCGTTATACGGTGTGCGTTATGCGTTATGCGTTATGCGTTATGAGTTATGCGTTATGCGTTATGCGTTATGCGTTATGCGTTATGCGTTTTGCGGTATTCGTTATGCGTTGTGCATTACGCGTTATGCGTTGTGCGTTATGGGTTATGATTTATGCGTTATGCGATATGAGTTATGCGTTATGCGTTATGCGAAATGCGTTAAGCGTTATGCGTTATGCGTTATGCGTTATGCGTTATGCGTTATGCTTTATGCGTCATGCGTGATCCGTTATGCGTTAGGCGTTATGCGATTTGCGGTATTCGTTAAGCGTTGTGCATTATGCGTTATGCGTTATGCGTTAAGGGTTATGGGTTATGCGTTATGCTTTATGCGTTATTCATTTTGCGTTATGCGTTATTCGTTATGAGTTATGAGTTATAAGTTATGCGTTATGCGTTATGCTTTATGCATTATGCGTTATGCGTTATGCGTTATGCGTTATGCTTTATGCGTCATGCGTTACTCCTTATTAGTTATGAGTTATAAGTTATGCGTAATGCGTTATGCGTTATGCTTTATGCGTTATGCGTTATGCGTTATGCGTTATGCGTTATGCGTTATGCGTTATGCGTTATGCGTGCTCCGTTATGCGTTAAGCGTTATGCGTTATGCGTTATGCGTTATGCGTTATGCGTTATGCGTTATGCGTTATGCGTTTTGCGTTATGCGTTATGCGTTGTGCGTTATGCGTTATGCGTTATACGTTATGCGTTATGCGATATGCGTGATCCGTTATGTGTTAGGCGATATACGTTTTGTGGTATTCGTTATGCGTTATGATTTATGCTTTATGCGTTATGCGTTATGCGTGATCCGACATGCGTTATGCGTTATTCGTTATGAGTTATGAGTTATGAGTTATGCGTAATGCGTTATGCGTTATGCGTTATGCATTATGCTTTACCCGTTATGCGTTATGCGTTATGCTTTATGCGTTATGCGTTATGCGTTATGCGTGATCCGTTATGCGTTATGCGTTATGCGTTATGCGTTATGCGTTATGCGTTATGCGTTATGCGTTATGCGTTATGCGTTATGCGTTATGCGTTATGCGTTATGCTTTATGCGTTATGCGTTATGCGTTATGCGTTATGCGTTATTCGTTATGAGTAATGAGTTATAAGTTATGCGTTATGCGTTATGCATTATGCGTTACGCGTTATGCGTTCTGCGTTATGCGTTATGCGTTATGCGTTATGCGTTATGCGTTATGCGTTATGCGTGATCCGACATGCGTTATGCATTTTGCGTTATGCGTTATTCCTTATGAGCTATGAGTTATAAGTTATGCGTAATGCGTTATGCGTTATGCGTTATGAATTATGCTTTATCCGTTATGGGTTATGCGTTATGCTTTATGCGTTATGCGTTATGCGTTATGCGTTATGCGTTATGCGTTATGCCTTATGCGTTATGCGTTATTCGTTATGAGTAATGAGTTATAAGTTATGCGTTATGCGTTACTCCTTATGAGTTATGAGTTATAAGTTATGCGTAATGCGTTATGCGTTATGCGTTATGCATTATGCTTTATCCGTTATGCGTTATGCGTTATGCTTTATGCGTTATGCGTTATGCGTTATGAGTAATGAGTTATAAGTTATGCGTTATGCGTTATTCGTTATGAGTAATGAGTTATAAGTTATGCGTTATGCGTTATGCTTTATGCGTTATGCGTTATGCGTTATGCGTTATGCTTTATGCGTTATGCGTTATGCGTTATGCTTTATGCGTTATGCGTTACTCTTTATGAGTTATGAGTTATAAGTTATGCGTAATGCGTTATGCGTTATGCGTTATGCGTTATGCGTTATGCGTTATGCGTTATACGGTATGCGTTATGCGTTATGCGTTATGCGTTATGCGTTATGCGTTATGCGTTATGCGTTATGCGTTATGCTTTATGCGTTATGCGTTATGCGTTATGCTTTATGCGTTATGCGTTACTCCTTATGAGTTATGAGTTATAAGTTATGCGTAATGCGTTATGCGTTATGCGTTATGCATTATGCTTTATCCGTTATGCGTTATGCGTTATGCTTTATGCGTTATGCGTTATGCGTTATGAGTAATGAGTTATAAGTTATGCGTTATGCGTTATACGGTATGCGTTATGCGTTATACGTTATGCGTTATGCGTTATGCGTTATGCGTTATGCATTATGCGTTATACGGTATGCGTTATGCGTTATACGTTATGCGTTATGCGTTATGCGTTATGGGTTATGCGTTATGCGTTATGGTTATGCGTTATGCGTTATGCGTTATGCGTTATGCGTTATGCGTTATGCGTTATGATTTATGCGTTATTCGTTACGCTTTATGCGTTATGCATTATGCGTTATTCGTTATGCGATATGCGTTATGCGTTATGCGTTATTCGTTATGAGTAATGAGTTATAAGTTATGCGTTATGCGTTATGCTTTATGCATTATGCGTTATGCGTTATGCGTTATGCGTTATGCTTTATGCGTCATGATTTACTCCTTATGAGTTAAGAGTTATAAGTTATGCGTAATGCGTTATGCGTTATGCTTTATGCGTTATGCGTTATGCGTTATGCGTTATGCGTTATGCGTTATGCGTTATGCGTTATGCGTGCTCCGTTATGCGTTAAGCGTTATGCGTTATGCGTTATGCGTTATGCGTTATGCGTTTTGCGTTATGCGTTTTGCGTTATGCGTTATGCGCTATGCGTTGTGCGTTATAAGTTTGCGTTATGCGTTATGCGTTATGCTTTATACTTTATGCGTTATGCGTTATGCGTTATGCGTTACGGATTATGCGTTATGGGTTGTTCGTTATGCTTTATGCGTTGGGCGTTATACGTATGCGTTATGCGTTATGCGTTATGCGTTATGCTTTATGCGTTATGCGTTATGCGTTATGCGTTATACGGTGTGCGTTATGCGTTATGCGTTATGCGTTATGCGTTATGCGTTATGCGTTATGCGTTTTGCGGTATTCGTTATGCGTTGTGCATTACGCGTTATGCGTTGTGCGTTATGGGTTATGATTTATGCGTTATGCGATATGAGTTATGCGTTATGCGTTATGCGTTATTCGTTATGAGTAATGAGTTATAAGTTATGCGTTATGCGTAATGCGTTATGCGTTATGCGTTATGCGATATGCTTTATGCGTTATGCGTTATGCGTTATGCTTTATGCGTTATGCGTTATGCGTTATGCGTTATACGTTATGCGTTAAGCGTTATGCGTTTTGCGTTATGAGTTATGCGTTATGCGTTATGCGTTATGCGTTATGCGTTATGCGTTATGCGTTATGCGTTATGCTTTATGCGTTATGCGTTATTAGTTACACGTTATGCGTTATGCGTTATGCGTTATGCGTTAGGGGTTATGCGTTATTCGTTATGCGTTAGGCGTTATGCGTTATGCGTTATGCTTTATGCGTTATGCGTTATGCGTTATGCGTTATACGTTATGCGTTATGCGTTATGCGTTTTGCGTTATAAGTTATGCGTTATGCGTTATGCTTTATGCGTTATGCGTTATGCGTTATGCGTTATGCTTTATGCGTTATGCGTTTTGCGTTATGAGTAATGAGTTATAAGTTATGCGTTATGCGTTATTCGTTATGAGTAATGAGTTATAAGTTATGCGTTATGCGTTATGCTTTATGCGTTATGCGTTATGCGTTATGCTTTATGCGTTATGCGTTACTCCTTATGAGTTATGAGTTATAAGTTATGCGTAATGCGGTATGCGTTATACGTTATACGTTATGCGTTATGCGTTATGCGTTATGCGTTATGCGTTATGCTTTATGCGTTATGCGTTATTAGTTACACGTTATGCGTTATGCGTTATGCGTTAGGGGTTATGCGTTATTCGTTATGCGTTAGGCGTTATGCGTTATGCGTTATGCGTTATGCGTTATGAGTTATACGTTATGCGTTATGCGTTAGGGGTTATGCGTTATGCGTTATGCGTTATGCTTTATGCGTTATGCATTATGCGTTATGCGTTATGCGATATGCGTTATCCGTTATGCGTTATGCGTGATGCGTTATTCGTTATGAGTAATGAGTTATAAGTTATGCGTTATGCGTTATGCTTTATGCGTTATGCGTTATGCGTTATGCTTTATGCGTTTTGCGTTATGCGTTATGAGTAATGAGTTATAAGTTATGCGTTATGCGTTATTCGTTATGAGTAATGAGTTATAAGTTATGCGTTATGCGTTATGCTTTATGCGTTATGCGTTATGCGTTATGCTTTATGCGTTATGCGTTACTCCTTATGAGTTATGAGTTATAAGTTATGCGTAATGCGGTATGCGTTATACGTTATACGTTATGCGTTATGCGTTATGCGTTATGCGTTATGCGTTATGCGTTATGCGTTATGCGTTATGCGTTATGCGTTATGCGTTATGCGTTATGCGTTATGCGTTAGGCGTTATGCGTTATGCATTATGCGTTATGCGTTATACGTTATGCGTTAAGCGTTATGCGTTATGCGTTATGCGTTATGCGTTATGCGTTTTGCGTTATGCGTTTTGCGTTATGCGTTATGCGCTATGCGTTGTGCGTTATAAGTTTGCGTTATGCGTTATGCGTTATGCTTTATAATTTATGCGTTATGCGTTATGCGTTATGCGTTATGCGTTACGGATTATGCGTTATGGGTTGTTCGTTATGCTTTATGCGTTGGGCGTTATACGTATGCGTTATGCGTTATGCGTTATGCGTTATGCTTTATGCGTTATGCGTTATGCGTTATGCGTTATACGGTGTGCGTTATGCGTTATGCGTTATGAGTTATGCGTTATGCGTTTGTGTTATGCGTTATGCGTTATGCGTTTTGCGGTATTCGTTATGCGTTGTGCATTACGCGTTATGCGTTGTGCGTTATGGGTTATGATTTATGCGTTATGCGATATGAGTTATAAGTTATGCGTAATGCGTTATGCCTTATGCGTTATGCATTATGCGTTATGCGTTATGCATAATGCGTTATACGTTATGTATTATGCGTTATGCCTTATGCGTTATGCGATATGCGTCATGCATCAAGCCTTATGCGATATGCGATATGCGTCATGCATCAAGCCTTATGCGTTATGGGTTATGCGTTAACGTTGTGCGTTTTGCGTTATGCGTTATGCGTTATGCGTTATGCGTTATGCGTTATGCGTTATGCGTTATGCGTTATGCTTTATGCGTCATGCGTGATCCGTTATGCGTTAGGCGTTATGCGATTTGCGGTATTCGTTAAGCGTTGTGCATTATGCGTTATGCGTTATGCGTTAAGGGTTATGGGTTATGCGTTATGCTTTATGCGTTATTCATTTTGCGTTATGCGTTATTCGTTATGAGTTATGAGTTATAAGTTATGCGTAATGCGTTATGCCTTATGCGTTATGCATTATGCGTTATACGTTATGCATAATGCGTTATACGTTATGTATTATGCGTTATGCCTTATGCGTTATGCGATATGCGTCATGCATCAAGCCTTATGCGATATGCGATATGCGTCATGCATCAAGCCTTATGCGTTATGGGTTATGCGTTAACGTTATGCGTTTTGCGTTATGCGTTATGCGTTATGCGTTATGCGTTATGCGTTATGCGTTATGCGTTATGCGTTATGCGTTATGCGTTATGCGTTATGCTTTATGCGTTATGCGTTATGAGTTATACGTTATGCGTTATGCGTTATGCGTAATGCGTTATGCGTTATGCGTTATGCGTTATGCGTTACGCGTTATGCGTTATGCGTTATGCTTTATGCGATATGCGTTACTCCTTATGAGTTATGAGTTATAAGTTATGCGTAATGCGTTATACGTTATGCGTTATGCTTTATGCGTTATGCGTTATGCGTTATGCTTTATGCGTTATGCGTTATGCGTTATGCGTTACGCTTTATGCGTTATGCATTATGCGTTATGCGTTATGCGTTATGCATTATGCGTCATGCGTTATGCGTGATCCGTTATGCGTTAAGCGTTATGCGTTTTGCTGTATTCGTTATGCGTTATGCGTTATGTGCTATGCGTTATGCGTTATGCGTTATACGTTTTGCGATATGCGTTATGCGTGATCCGTTATGTGTTAGGCGATATACGTTTTGCGGTATTCGTTATGCGTTATGATTTATGCTTTATGCGTTATGCGTTATGCGTGATCCGACATGCGTTATGCGTTATGCGTTATGCGTTATGCTTTATGCGTTATGCGTTATGAGTTATACGTTATGCGTTATGCGTTATGCGTAATGCGTTATGCGTTATGCGTTATGCGTTATGCGTTATGCGTTACGCGTTATGCGTTATGCGTTATGCTTTATGCGATATGCGTTACTCCTTATGAGTTATGAGTTATAAGTTATGCGTAATGCGTTATACGTTATGCGTTATGCTTTATGCGTTATGCGTTATGCGTTATGCGTAATGCGTTATGCGTTATGCGTTATGCATTATGCTTTAGCCGTTATGCGTTATGCTTTATGCGTTATGCGTTATGTGTTATGCGTTATGCGTTATGCGTTATGCGTTATGCGTTATTCGTTATGAGTAATGAGTTATAAGTTATGCGTTATGCGTAATGCGTTATGCGTTATACGTTATGCGTTATGCTTTATGCGTTATGCGTTATGCGTTATGCTTTATGCGTTATTCGTTATGCGTTATGCGTTATGCGTTATGCGTTATGCGTTATGCGTTATGCGTTATGCGTTATGCGTTATGCGTTATGCGTTATGCGTTATGCGTTATGCTTTATGCGTTATGCGTTACTCCTTATGAGTTATGCGTTATAAGTTATGCGTAATGCGTTATGCGTTATGCGTTATGCTTTATGCGTTATGCGTTATGCGTTATGCGTTATGCGTTATGCGTTATGCGTGATCCGTTATGCGTTATGCGTTATGCGTTATGCGTTATGCGTTATGCGTTATGCGTTATGCGTTATGCGTTATGCGTTATGCGTTATGCGTTACGCGTTATGCTTTATGCGTTATGCGTTACTCCTTATGAGTTATGCGTTATAAGTTATGCGTAATGCGTTATGCTTTATGCGTTATGCGTTATGCGTTATGCGTTATGCGTTATGCGTTATGCGTTATGCGTTATGCGTTATGCGTTATGCGTTATGCTTTATGCGTTATGCGTTATGCGTTATGCGTTATGCGTTATGCGTTATGCCTTATGCGTTATGCGTTATTCGTTATGAGTAATGAGTTATAAGTTATGCGTTATGCGTTATGCTTTATGCGTTACGCGTTATGCGTTCTGCGTTATGCGTTATGCGTTATGCGTTATGCGTTATGCGTTATGCGTTATGCGTGATCCGACATGCGTTATGCATTTTGCGTTATGCGTTATTCGTTATGAGTTATGAGTTATAAGTTATGCGTAATGCGTTATGCGTTATGCGTTATGCGTTATGCATTATGCTGTATCCGTTATGCGTTATGCGTTATGCTTTATGCGTTATGCGTTATTCGTTATGCATTTTGCGTTATGCGTTATTCGTTATGAGTTATGATTTATAAGTTATGCATTATGCTTTATCCGTTATGCGTTATGCGTTATGCGTTATACGGTATGCGTTATGCGTTATGCGTTATGCGTTATGCGTTGTGCGTTATGCGTTATGCGTTATGCGTTATGCGTTATGCGTTACTCTTTATGAGTTATGAGTTATAAGTTATGCGTAATGCGTTATGCGTTATGCGTTATGCGATATGCGTTATCCGTTATGCGTTATGCGTTATGCGTTATTCGTTATGAGTAATGAGTTATAAGTTATGCGTTATGCGTTATGCTTTATGCGTTATGCGTTATGCGTTATGCTTTATGCGTTTTGCGTTATGCGTTATGAGTAATGAGTTATAAGTTATGCGTTATGCGTTATTCGTTATGAGTAATGAGTTCTAAGTTATGCGTTATGCGTTATGCTTTATGCGTTATGCGTTATGCGTTATGCTTTATGCGTTATGCGTTACTCATTATGAGTTATGAGTTATAAGTTATGCGTAATGCGGTATGCGTTATACGTTATACGTTATGCGTTATGCGTTATGCGTTATGCGTTATGCGTTATGCGTTATGCGTTATGCGTTATGCGTTATGCGTTATGCGTTAGGCGTTATGCGTTATGCGCTATGCGTTATGCATTATGCGTTATGCGTTATACGTTATGCGTTAAGCGTTATGCGTTTTGCTGTATTCGTTATGCGTTGTGCATTATGCGTTATGCGTTATGTGTTATGCTTTATGCGTTATGCGTTATGCGTTACGCTTTATGCGTCATGCATTATAAGTTATGCGTTATGCGTTATGCGTTATGTATTATGCGTTATGCGTTATGCGTGATCCGTTATGCGTTAAGCGTTATGCGTTCTGCTGTATTCGTAATGCGTTGTGCATTATGCGTTATGGGTTATGTGTTATGCGTTATGCGTTATGCGTTATACGTTATGCGTTATGCGTTATGCGTGATCCGTTATGTGTTAGGCGATATACGTTTTGCGGTATTCGTTATGCGTTATGCGTTATGCTTTATGCGTTATGCGTTACTCCTTATGAGTTATGAGTTATAAGTTATGCGTAATGCGTTATGCGTTATGCGTTATGCTTTATGCGTTATGCGTTACTCCTTATGAGTTATGAGTTATAAGTTATGCGTAATGCGTTATGCTTTATGCGTTATGCGTTATGCGTTATGCGTTATGCGTTATGCGTTATGCGTTATGCGTTATGCGTTATGCGTTATTCGTTATGCGTTATGCTTTATGCGTTATGCGTTATGCGTTATGCGTTATGCGTTATGCGTTATGCTTTATGCGTTATGCGTTATGCGTTATGCGTTATGCGTTATGCGTTATGCGTTATGCGTTATGCGTTACGCGTTATGCTTTATGCGTTATGCGTTACTCCTTATGAGTTATGCGTTATAAGTTATGCGTAATGCGTTATGCTTTATGCGTTATGCGTTATGCGTTATGCGTTATGCGTTATGCGTTATGCGTTATGCGTTATGCGTTATGCGTTATGCGTTATGCGTTATGCGTTATGCGTTATGCTTTATGCGTTATGCGTTATGCGTTATGCGTTATGCGTTATGCCTTATGCGTTATGCGTTATTCGTTATGAGTAATGAGTTATAAGTTATGCGTTATGCGTTATGCTTTATGCGTTACGCGTTATGCGTTCTGCGTTATGCGTTATGCGTTATGCGTTATGCGTTATGCGTTATGCGTTATGCGTTATGCGTGATCCGACATGCGTTATGCATTTTGCGTTATGCGTTATTCGTTATGAGTTATGAGTTATAAGTTATGCGTAATGCGTTATGCGTTATGCGTTATGCGTTATGCATTATGCTGTATCCGTTATGCGTTATGCGTTATGCTTTATGCGTTATGCGTTATTCGTTATGCATTTTGCGTTATGCGTTATTCGTTATGAGTTATGATTTATAAGTTATGCATTATGCTTTATCCGTTATGCGTTATGCGTTATGCGTTATACGGTATGCGTTATGCGTTATGCGTTATGCGTTATGCGTTGTGCGTTATGCGTTATGCGTTATGCGTTATGCGTTATGCGTTACTCTTTATGAGTTATGAGTTATAAGTTATGCGTAATGCGTTATGCGTTATGCGTTATGCATTATGCTTTATCCGTTATGCTTTATGAATTATGCTTTATGCGTTATGCGTTATGCGTTATGCGTTATGCGTTATGCCTTATGCGTTATGCGTTATGCGTTATGCGTTATGCGTTATGCGTTATGCGTTATGCGTTATGCGTTATGCGTTATGCGTTATGCGTTATGCGTTATGCCTTATGCGTTATGCGTTATGCGTTATGAGTTATGAGTTATAAGTTATGCGTAATGCGTTATGCGTTATGCGTTATGCATTATGCTTTATCCGTTATGCGTTATGCGTTATGCTTTATGCGTTATACGTTATACGTTATGCGTTATGCGTTATGCGTTATGCGTTATGCGTTATGCGTTATGCGTTATACGTTATACGTTATGCGTTATGCGTTATGCGTTATGCGTTATGCGTTATGCGTTATGCGTTATGCCTTATGCGTTATGCGTTATGCGTTATGCGTTATGCGTTATGCGTTATGCGTTATGCGTTATGCGTTATGCGTTATGCGTTATGCGTGATCCGACATGCGTTATGCATTTTGCGTTATGCGTTATTCGTTATGAGTTATGAGTTATAAGTTATGCGTAATGCGTTATGCGTTATGCGTTATGCATTATGCTTTATCCGTTATGCGTTATGCGTTATGCTTTATGCGTTATGCGTTATGCGTTATGCATTTTGCGTTATGCGTTATTCGTTATGAGTTATGAGTTATAAGTTATGCGTAATGCGTTATGCGTTATGCGTTATGCATTATGCTTTATCCGTTATGCGTTATGCGTTATGCGTTATGCGTTATGCGTTGTGCGTTATGCGTTATGCGTTATGCGTTATGCGTTATGCGTTACTCTTTATGAGTTATGAGTTATAAGTTATGCGTAATGCGTTATGCGTTATGCGTTATGCATTATGCTTTATCCGTTATGCTTTATGAATTATGCTTTATGCGTTATGCGTTATGCGTTATGCGTTATGCGTTATGCCTTATGCGTTATGCGTTATGCGTTATGCGTTATGCGTTATGCGTTATGCGTTATGCGTTATGCGTTATGCGTTATGCGTTATGCGTTATGCGTTATGCGTTATGCGTTATGCCTTATGCGTTATGCGTTATGCGTTATGAGTTATGAGTTATAAGTTATGCGTAATGCGTTATGCGTTATGCGTTATGCATTATGCTTTATCCGTTATGCGTTATGCGTTATGCTTTATGCGTTATACGTTATACGTTATGCGTTATGCGTTATGCGTTATGCGTTATGCGTTATGCGTTATGCGTTATACGTTATACGTTATGCGTTATGCGTTATGCGTTATGCGTTATGCGTTATGCGTTATGCGTTATGCCTTATGCGTTATGCGTTATGCGTTATGCGTTATGCGTTATGCGTTATGCGTTATGCGTTATGCGTTATGCGTTATGCGTTATGCGTTATGCGTTATGCGTTATGCGTTATGCGTGATCCGACATGCGTTATGCATTTTGCGTTATGCGTTATTCGTTATGAGTTATGAGTTATAAGTTATGCGTAATGCGTTATGCGTTATGCGTTATGCATTATGCTTTATCCGTTATGCGTTATGCGTTATGCTTTATGCGTTATGCGTTATGCGTTATGCATTTTGCGTTATGCGTTATTCGTTATGAGTTATGAGTTATAAGTTATGCGTAATGCGTTATGCGTTATGCGTTATGCATTATGCTTTATCCGTTATGCGTTATGCGTTATGCTTTATGCGTTATGCGTTATTCGTTATGCATTTTGCGTTATGCGTTATTCGTTATGAGTTATGAGTTATAAGTTATGCGTAATGCGTTATGCGTTATGCGTTATGCATTATGCTTTATCCGTTATGCGTTATGCGTTATGCTTTATGCGTTATGCGTTATGCGTTATGCGTTATGCGTTATGCGTTATGCGTTAGGCGATATACGTTTTGCGGTATTCGTTATGCGTAATGATTTATGCTTTATGCGTTATGCGTTATGCGTGATCCGACATGCGTTATGCATTTTGCGTTATGCGTTATTCGTTATGAGTTATGAATTATAAGTTATGCGTAATGCGTTATGCGTTATGCGTTATGCATTATGCTTTATCCGTTATGCGTTATGCGTTATGCTTTATGCGTTATGCGTTATGCGTTATGCATTTTGCGTTATGCGTTATTCGTTATGAGTTATGAGTTATAAGTTATGCGTAATGCGTTATGCGTTATGCGTTATTCGTTATGAGTAATGAGTTATAAGTTATGCGTTATGCGTAATGCGTTATGCGTTATGCGTCATGCGTTATGCTTTATGCGTTATGCGTTATGCGTTATGCTTTATGCGTTATGCGTTATGCGTTATGCGTTATACGTTATGCGTTAAGCGTTATGCGTTTTGCGTTATGCGTTATGCGTTATGCGTTATGCGTTATGCGTTATGCGTTATGCGTTATGCGTTATGCGTTATGCGTTATGCGCTATGCGTTATGCATTATGCGTTATGCGTTATACGTTATGCGTTAAGCGTTATTCGTTATGAGTAATGAGTTGTAAGTTATGCGTTATGCGTTATGCTTTATGCGTTATGCGTTATGCGTTATGCGTTATGCTTTATGCGTTATGCGTTATGCGTTATGAGTAATGAGTTATAAGTTATGCGTTATGCGTTATTCGTTATGAGTAATGAGTTATAAGTTATGCGTTATGCGTTATGCTTTATGCTTTATGCGTTATGCGTTATGCGTTATGCTTTATGCGTTATGCGTTACTCCTTATGAGTTATGAGTTATAAGTTATGCGTAATGCGGTATGCGTTATACGTTATACGTTATGCGTTATGCGTTATGCGTTATGCGTTATGCGTTATGCGTTAGGCGTTATGCGTTATGCGTTATGCGTTATGCGTTATGCGTTATGCGTTATGCGTTATGCGTTATGCGTTATGCGTTATGCGTTATGCTTTATGCGTTATGCATTATGCGTTATGCGTTATGCGATATGCGTTATCCGTTATGCGTTATGCGTTATGCGTTATTCGTTATGAGTAATGAGTTATAAGTTATGCGTTATGCGTTATGCTTTATGCGTTATGCGTTATGCGTTATGCTTTATGCGTTTTGCGTTATGCGTTATGAGTAATGAGTTATAAGTTATGCGTTATGCGTTATTCGTTATGAGTAATGAGTTATAAGTTATGCGTTATGCGTTATGCTTTATGCGTTATGCGTTATGCGTTATGCTTTATGCGTTATGCGTTACTCCTTATGAGTTATGAGTTATAAGTTATGCGTAATGCGGTATGCGTTATACGTTATACGTTATGCGTTATGCGTTATGCGTTATGCGTTATGCGTTATGCGTTATGCGTTATGCGTTATGCGTTATGCGTTATGCGTTAGGCGTTATGCGTTATGCGCTATGCGTTATGCATTATGCGTTATGCGTTATACGTTATGCGTTAAGCGTTATGCGTTTTGCTGTATTCGTTATGCGTTGTGCATTATGCGTTATGCGTTATGTGTTATGCTTTATGCGTTATGCGTTATGCGTTACGCTTTATGCGTTATGCATTATGCGTTATGCGTTATGCGTTATGCGTTATGTATTATGCGTTATGCGTTATGCGTGATCCGTTATGCGTTAAGCGTTATGCGTTTTGCTGTATTCGTAATGCGTTGTGCATTATGCGTTATGCGTTATGTGTTATGCGTTATGCGTTATGCGTTATACGTTATGCGTTATGCGTTATGCGTGATCCGTTATGTGTTAGGCGATATACGTTTTGCGGTATTCGTTATGCGTTATGCGTTATGCTTTATGCGTTATCCGTTATGCGTTATGCGTTATGCGTTATTCGTTATGAGTAATGAGTTATAAGTTATGCGTTATGCGTTATGCTTTATGCGTTATGCGTTATGCGTTATGCTTTATGCGTTTTGCGTTATGCGTTATGAGTAATGAGTTATAAGTTATGCGTTATGCGTTATTCGTTATGAGTAATGAGTTATAAGTTATGCGTTATGCGTTATGCTTTATGCGTTATGCGTTATGCGTTATGCTTTATGCGTTATGCGTTACTCCTTATGAGTTATGAGTTATAAGTTATGCGTAATGCGGTATGCGTTATACGTTATACGTTATGCGTTATGCGTTATGCGTTATGCGTTATGCGTTATGCGTTATGCGTTATGCGTTATGCGTTATGCGTTATGCGTTAGGCGTTATGCGTTATGCGCTATGCGTTATGCATTATGCGTTATGCGTTATACGTTATGCGTTAAGCGTTATGCGTTTTGCTGTATTCGTTATGCGTTGTGCATTATGCGTTATGCGTTATGTGTTATGCTTTATGCGTTATGCGTTATGCGTTACGCTTTATGCGTTATGCATTATAAGTTATGCGTTATGCGTTATGCGTTATGTATTATGCGTTATGCGTTATGCGTGATCCGTTATGCGTTAAGCGTTATGCGTTCTGCTGTATTCGTAATGCGTTGTGCATTATGCGTTATGCGTTATGTGTTATGCGTTATGCGTTATGCGTTATACGTTATGCGTTATGCGTTATGCGTGATCCGTTATGTGTTAGGCGATATACGTTTTGCGGTATTCGTTATGCGTTATGCGTTATGCTTTATGCGTTATGCGTTACTCCTTATGAGTTATGAGTTATAAGTTATGCGTAATGCGTTATGCGTTATGCGTTATGCTTTATGCGTTATGCGTTACTCCTTATGAGTTATGAGTTATAAGTTATGCGTAATGCGTTATGCTTTATGCGTTATGCGTTATGCGTTATGCGTTATGCGTTATGCGTTATGCGTTATGCGTTATGCGTTATGCGTTATGCGTTATTCGTTATGCGTTATGCTTTATGCGTTATGCGTTATGCGTTATGCGTTATGCGTTATGCTTTATGCGTTATGCGTTATGCGTTATGCTTTATGCGTTATGCGTTACTCCTTATTAGTTATGAGTTATAAGTTATGCGTAATGCGGTATGCGTTATACGTTATACGTTATGCGTTATGCGTTATGCGTTATGCGTTATGCGTTATGCGTTATGCGTTATGCGTTATGCGTTATGCGTTATGCGTTATGCGTTATGCGTTATGCGTTATGCGTTAGGCGTTATGCGTTATGCGCTATGCGTTATGCATTATGCGTTATGCGTTATACGTTATGCGTTAAGCGTTATGCGTTTTGCTGTATTCGTTATGCGTTGTGCATTATGCGTTCTGCGTTATGTGTTATGCTTTATGCGTTATGCGTTATGCGTTACGCTTTATGCGTTATGCATTATGCGTTATGCGTTATGCGTTATGCGTTATGCATTATGCGTTATGCGTTATGCGTGATCCGTTATGCGTTAAGCGTTATGCGTTTTGCTGTATTCGTAATGCGTTGTGCATTATGCGTTATGCGTTATGTGTTATGCGTTATGCGTTATGCGTTACTCCTTATGAGTTATGAATTATAAGTTGTGATATACGTTTTGCGGTATTCGTTATGCGTTATGCGTTATGCGTTACTCCTTATGAGTTATGAGTTATAAGTTATGCGTAATGCGTTATGCGTTATGCGTTATGCTTTATGCGTTATGCGTTACTCCTTATGAGTTATGAATTATAAGTTATGCGTAATGCGTTATGCTTTATGCGTTATGCGTTATGCCTTATGCGTTATGCCTTATGCGTTATGCGTTATTCGTTATGAGTAATGAGTTATAAGTTATGCGTTATGCGTTATGCGTGATCCGACATGCGTTATGCATTTTGCGTTATGCGTTATTCGTTATGAGTTATGAGTTATAAGTTATGCATAATGCGTTATGCGTTATGCGTTATGCATTATGCTTTATCCGTTATGCGTTATGCGTTATGCTTTATGCGTTATGCGTTATGCGTTATGCGTTATGCGTTATTAGTTACACGTTATGCGTTATGCGTTATGCGTTATGCGTTAAGCGTTAGGGGTTATGCGTTATGCGTTATGCGTTAGGCGTTATGCGTTATGCGTTATGCGTTATGAGTTATACGTTATGCGTTATGCGTTAGGGGTTATGCGTTATGCGTTATGCGTTATGCTTTATGCGTTATGCATTATGCGTTATGCGTTATGCGATATGCGTTATCCGTTATGCGTTATGCGTTATGCGTTATTCGTTATGAGTAATGAGTTATAAGTTATGCGTTATGCGTTATGCATTATGCGTTATGCGTTATGCGTTTTGCATTATGCCTTATGCGTTATGCGTTGTGCGTTATACGTTTGCGTTATGCGTTATGCGTTATGCGTTATGCGTTATGCGTCATGCGTTATGAGTTATGCGTTATGCGTTATGCGTTATGCGTTATGCGTTATGCGTTATGCGTTATGCGTTATGCGTTATGCGTTATGCGTTATGCGTTACGCGTTATGCTTTATGCGTTATGCATTATGCGTTATGCGTTATGCGATATGCGTTATGCGTTATGCGTTATTCGTTATGAGTAATGCGTTATAAGTTATGCGTTATGCGTTATGCTTTATGCATTATGCGTTATGCGTTATGCGTTATGCGTTATGCGTTATGCGTTATGCGTTATGCGTTATGCGTTATGCTTTATGCGTTATGCGTTACTCCTTATGAGTTATGAGTTATAAGTTATGCGTAATGCGTTATGCGTTATGCGTTATGCTTTATGCGTTATGCGTTATGCTTTATGCGTTATGCGTTATGCGGTATGCGTGATCCGTTATGCGTTATGCGTTATGCGTTATGCGTTATGCGTTATGCGTTATGCGTGATCCGACATGCGTTATGCATTTTGCGTTATGCGTTATTCGTTATGAGTTATGCGTTATGCGTTACGCGTTATGCTTTATGCGTTATGCATTATGCGTTATGCGTTATGCGATATGCGTTATGCGTTATGCGTTATTCGTTATGAGTAATGCGTTATAAGTTATGCGTTATGCGTTATGCTTTATGCATTATGCGTTATGCGTTATGCGTTATGCGTTATGCGTTATGCGTTATGCGTTATGCGTTATGCGTTATGCGTTATGCTTTATGCGTTATGCGTTACTCCTTATGAGTTATGAGTTATAAGTTATGCGTAATGCGTTATGCGTTATGCGTTATGCTTTATGCGTTATGCGTTATGCGTTATGCGTTATGCGTTATGCGGTATGCGTGATCCGTTATGCGTTATGCGTTATGCGTTATGCGTTATGCGTTATGCGTGATCCGACATGCGTTATGCATTTTGCGTTATGCGTTATTCGTTATGAGTTTTGAGTTATGCGTTATGCGTTGTGCGTTATACGTTTGCGTTATGCGTTATGCGTTATTAGTTACACGTTATGCGTTATGCGTTATGCGTTATGCGTTATGCGTTAGGGGTTATGCGTTATGCGTTATGCGTTAGGCGTTAGGCGTTATGCGTTATGCGTTATGCGTTATGCGTTATGAGTTATACGTTATGCATTATGCGTTAGGGGTTATGCGTTATGCGTTATGCGTTATGCGTTATGCTTTATGCGTTATGCATTATGCGTTATGCGTTATGCGATATGCGTTATCCGTTATGCGTTATGCGTTATGCGTTATTCGTTATGAGTAATGAGTTATAAGTTATGCGTTATGCGTTATGCGTTATGCTTTATGCGTTATGCGTTATGCGTTATGCTTTATGCGTTTTGCGTTATGCGTTATGAGTAATGAGTTATAAGTTATGCGTTATGCGTTATTCGTTATGAGTAATGAGTTATAAGTTATGCGTTATGCGTTATGCTTTATGCGTTATGCGTTATGCGTTATGCTTTATGCGTTATGCGTTACTCCTTATGAGTTATGAGTTATAAGTTATGCGTAATGCGGTATGCGTTATACGTTATACGTTATGCGTTATGCGTTATGCGTTATGCGTTATGCGTTATGCGTTATGCGTTATGCGTTATGCGTTATGCGTTATGCGTTATGCGTTAGGCGTTATGCGTTATGCGCTATGCGTTATGCATTATGCGTTATGCGTTATACGTTATGCGTTAAGCGTTATGCGTTTTGCTGTATTCGTAATGCGTTGTGCATTATGCGTTATGCGTTATGTGTTATGCGTTATGCGTTATGCGTTATACGTTATGCGTTATGCGTTATGCGTGATCCGTTATGTGTTAGGCGATATACGTTTTGCGGTATTCGTTATGCGTTATGCGTTATGCTTTATGCGTTATGCGTTACTCCTTATGAGTTATGAGTTATAAGTTATGCGTAATGCGTTATGCGTTATGCGTTATGCTTTATGCGTTATGCGTTACTCCTTATGAGTTATGAGTTATAAGTTATGCGTAATGCGTTATGCTTTATGCGTTATGCGTTATGCGTTATGCGTTATGCGTTATGCGTTATGCGTTATGCGTTATGCGTTATTCGTTATGCGTTATGCTTTATGCGTTATGCGTTATGCGTTATGCGTTATGCGTTATGCGTTATGCGTTATGCGTTATGCGTTATGCGTTATGCGTTATGCGTTATGCGTTATGCCTTATGCGTTATGCGTTATTCGTTATGAGTAATGAGTTATAAGTTATGCGTTATGCGTTATGCGTGATCCGACATGCGTTATGCATTTTGCGTTATGCGTTATTCGTTATGAGTTATGAGTTATAAGTTATGCATAATGCGTTATGCGTTATGCGTTATGCATTATGCTTTATCCGTTATGCGTTATGCGTTATGCTTTATGCGTTATGCGTTATGCGTTATGCGTTATGCGTTATGCGTTATTAGTTACACGTTATGCGTTATGCGTTATGCGTTATGCGTTATGCGTTAGGGGTTATGCGTTATGCGTTATGCGTTAGGCGTTATGCGTTATGCGTTATGCGTTATGAGTTATACGTTATGCGTTATGCGTTAGGGGTTATGCGTTATGCGTTATGCGTTATGCTTTATGCGTTATGCATTATGCGTTATGCGTTATGCGATATGCGTTATCCGTTATGCGTTATGCGTTATGCGTTATTCGTTATGAGTAATGAGTTATAAGTTATGCGTTATGCGTTATGCGTTATGCGTTATGCGTTATGCGTTATACGTTTGCGTTATGCGTTATGCGTTATGCGTTATGCGTTATGCGTCATGCGTTATGAGTTATGCGTTATGCGTTATGCGTTATGCGTTATGCGTTATGCGTTATGCGTTATGCGTTATGCGTTATGCGTTACGCGTTATGCTTTATGCGTTATGCATTATGCGTTATGCGTTATGCGTTATGCTTTATGCGTTATGCGTTACTCCTTATGAGTTATGAGTTATAAGTTATGCGTAATGCGTTATGCTTTATGCGTTATGCGTTATGAGTTAAGCGGTATGCGTTATGCGTTATGCGTTATGCGTTTTGCGGTATTCGTTATGCGTTGTGCATTATGCGTTATGCGTTATGCGTTATGCGTTATTCGTTATGAGTAATGCGTTATAAGTTATGCGTTATGCGTTATGCTTTATGCATTATGCGTTATGCGTTATGCGTTATGCGTTATGCGTTATGCGTTATGCGTTATGCGTTATGCGTTATGCGTTATGCGTTATGCGTTATGCTTTATGTGTTATGCGTTACTCCTTATGAGTTATGAGTTATAAGTTATGCGTAATGCGTTATGCGTTATGCGTTATGCTTTATGCGTTATGCGTTATGCGTTATGCGTTATGCGTTATGCGGTATGCGTGATCCGTTATGCGTTATGCGTTATGCGTTATGCGTTATGCGTTATGCGTTATGCGTGATACGACATGCGTTATGCATTTTGCGTTATGCGTTATTCGTTATGAGTTTAGAGTTATGCGTTATGCGTTGTGCGTTATACGTTTGCGTTATGCGTTATGCGTTATGCGTTATGCTTTATGCGTTATGCGTTATGCGTTATGCGTTATGCGTTATGCGTTATGCGTTATGCGTTATGCGTGATCCGTTATGCGTTATGCGTTATGCGTTATGCGTTATGCGTTATGCGTTATGCGTTATGCGTTATGCGTTATGCGTTATGCGTTATGCGTTATGCTTTATGCGTTATGCGTTACTCCTTATGAGTTATGAGTTATAAGTTATGCGTAATGCGTTATGCTTTATGCGTTATGCGTTATGAGTTAAGCGGTATGCGTTATGCGTTATGCGTTATGCGTTTTGCGGTATTCGTTATGCGTTGTGCATTATGCGTTATGCGTTGTGCGTTATGGGTTATGATTTATGCGTTATGCGATATGAGTTATGCGTTATGCGTTATGCGTTATGCGTTATGCGTTATGCGTTATGCTTTATGCGTCATGCGTGATCCGTTATGCGTTAGGCGTTATGCGATTTGCGGTATTCGTTAAGCGTTGTGCATTATGCGTTATGCGTTATGCGTTATGGGTTATGGGTTATGCGTTATGCTTTATGCGTTATTCATTTTGCGTTATGCGTTATTCGTTATGAGTTATGAGTTATAAGTTATGCGTAATTTGTTATGCCTTATGAGTTATGCATTATGCGTTATGCGTTATGCGTTATTAGTTACACGTTATGCGTTATGCGTTATGCGTTATGCGTTATGCGTTATGCGTTAGGGGTTATGCGTTATGCGTTATGCGTTAGGCGTTATGCGTTATGAGTTATACGTTATGCGTTATGCGTTAGGGGTTATGCGTT
Organism: Lasioglossum morio; assembly: GCA_916610235.2. Lineage (NCBI taxonomy): Eukaryota > Metazoa > Arthropoda > Insecta > Hymenoptera > Halictidae > Lasioglossum > Lasioglossum morio. The sequence continues at coordinate 258,860 of CAKAJA020000248.1, read as the reverse complement.
ATGCGTTATGCGTTATGCTTTATGCGTTATGCATTATGCGTTATGCGTTGTGCGATATGCGTTATCCGTTATGCGTTATGCGTTATGCGTTATTCGTTATGAGTAATGAGTTATAAGTTATGCGTTATGCGTTATGCTTTATGCGTTATGCGTTATGCGTTATGCGTTAGGGGTTATGCGTTATGCGTTATGCGTTATGCTTTATGGGTTATGCATTATGCGTTATGCGTTATGCGATATGCGTTATCCGTTATGCGTTATGCGTTATGCGTTATTCGTTATGAGTAATGAGTTATAAGTTATGCGTTATGCCTTATGCTTTATGCGTTATGCGTTATGCTTTATGCGTTATGCGTTACTCCTTATGAGTTATGAGTTATAAGTTATGCGTAATGCGTTATGCGTTATGCGTTATGCGTTATGCGTTATGCGTTATGCGTTATGCGTTATGCGTTATGCGTTATGCGTTACGCGTTATGCTTTATGCGTTATGCATTATGCGTTATGCGTTATGCGATATGCGTTATGCGTTATGCGTTATTCGTTATGAGTAATGCGTTATAAGTTATGCGTTATGCGTTATGCTTTATGCATTATGCGTTATGCGTTATGCGTTATGCGTTATGCGTTATGCGTTATGCGTTATGCGTTATGCGTTATGCGTTATGCGTTATGCGTTATGCTTTATGCGTTATGCGTTACTCCTTATGAGTTATGAGTTATAAGTTATGCGTAATGCGTTATGCGTTATGCGTTATGGTTTATGCGTTATGCGTTATGCGTTATGCGTTATGCGGTATGCGTGATCCGTTATGCGTTATGCGTTATGCGTTATGCGTTATGCGTTATGCGTTATGCGTTATGCGTTACGCGTTATGCTTTATGCGTTATGCATTATGCGTTATGCGTTATGCGATATGGGTTATGGGTTATGCGTTATGCTTTATGCGTTATTCATTTTGCGTTATGCGTTATTCGTTATGAGTTATGAGTTATAAGTTATGCGTAATTTGTTATGCCTTATGAGTTATGCATTATGCGTTATGCGTTATGCATAATGCGTTATACGTTATGTATTATGCGTAATGCCTTATGCGTTATGCGATATGCGTTATGCGTTACTCCTTATGAGTTATGAGTTATAAGTTATGCGTAATGCGTTATGCGTTATGCGTTATGCGTTATGCGTTATGCGTTATGCGTTATGCGTTATGCGTTACGCGTTATGCTTTATGCGTTATGCATTATGCGTTATGCGTTATGCGATATGCGTTATGCGTTATGCGTTATTCGTTATGAGTAATGCGTTATAAGTTATGCGTTATGCGTTATGCTTTATGCATTATGCGTTATGCGTTATGCGTTATGCGTTATGCGTTATGCGTTATGCGTTATGCGTTATGCGTTATGCGTTATGCGTTATGCGTTATGCTTTATGCGTTATGCGTTACTCCTTATGAGTTATGAGTTATAAGTTATGCGTAATGCGTTATGCGTTATGCGTTATGGTTTATGCGTTATGCGTTATGCGTTATGCGTTATGCGGTATGCGTGATCCGTTATGCGTTATGCGTTATGCGTTATGCGTTATGCGTTATGCGTTATGCGTTATGCGTTATGCGTTACGCGTTATGCTTTATGCGTTATGCATTATGCGTTATGCGTTAGGCGATATGGGTTATGGGTTATGCGTTATGCTTTATGCGTTATTCATTTTGCGTTATGCGTTATTCGTTATGAGTTATGAGTTATAAGTTATGCGTAATTTGTTATGCCTTATGAGTTATGCATTATGCGTTATGCGTTATGCATAATGCGTTATACGTTATGTATTATGCGTAATGCCTTATGCGTTATGCGATATGCGTCATGCATCAAGCCTTATGCGATATGCGATATGCGTCATGCATCAAGCCTTATGCGATATGCGATATGCGTCATGCATCAAGCCTTATGCGTTATGGGTTATGCGTCAACGTTATGCGTTATGCGTTATGCGTTATGCGTTATGCGTTATGCGTTATGCGTTATGCGTTATGCGTTATGCGTTATGCTTTATGCGTTATGCGTTACTCCTTATGAGTTATGAGTTATAAGTTATGCGTAATGCGTTATGCGTTATGCATTATGCTTTATGCGTTATGCGTTATGAGTTATGCGTTATGCGTTATGCGTTATGCTTTATGCGTTATGCGTTATGAGTTATGCGTTATGCGTTATGCGTTATGCGTTATGCGTGATCCGTTATGCGTTATGCGTTATGCGTTATGCGTTATGCGTTATGCGTTACGCGTTATGCTTTATGCGTTATGCATTATGCGTTATGCGTTAGGCGATATGGGTTATGGGTTATGCGTTATGCTTTATGCGTTATTCATTTTGCGTTATGCGTTATTCGTTATGAGTTATGAGTTATAAGTTATGCGTAATTTGTTATGCCTTATGAGTTATGCATTATGCGTTATGCGTTATGCATAATGCGTTATACGTTATGTATTATGCGTAATGCCTTATGCGTTATGCGATATGCGTCATGCATCAAGCCTTATGCGATATGCGATATGCGTCATGCATCAAGCCTTATGCGATATGCGATATGCGTCATGCATCAAGCCTTATGCGTTATGGGTTATGCGTCAACGTTATGCGTTATGCGTTATGCGTTATGCGTTATGCGTTATGCGTTATGCGTTATGCGTTATGCGTTATGCGTTATGCTTTATGCGTTATGCGTTACTCCTTATGAGTTATGAGTTATAAGTTATGCGTAATGCGTTATGCGTTATGCATTATGCTTTATGCGTTATGCGTTATGAGTTATGCGTTATGCGTTATGCGATATGCGTTATGCGTTATGCGTTATGCGTTATGCGTTATGCGTTATGCGTTATGCGTTATGCGTTATGCGTTATGCGTTATGCGTTATGCGTTATGCGTTATGCTTTATGCGTTATGCGTTACTCCTTATGAGTTATGAGTTATAAGTTATGCGTAATGCGTTATGCTTTATGCGTTATGCGTTATGAGTTAAGCGGTATGCGTTATGCGTTATGCGTTATGCGTTTTGCGGTATTCGTTATGCGTTGTGCATTATGCGATATGCGTTGTGCGTTATGGGTTATGATTTATGCGTTATGCGATATGAGTTATGCGTTATGCGTTATGCGTTATGCGTTATGCTTTATGCGTCATGCGTGATCCGTTATGCGTTAGGCGTTATGCGATTTGCGGTATTCGTTAAGCGTTGTGCATTATGCGTTATGCGTTATGCGTTATGGGTTATGGGTTATGCGTTATGCTTTATGCGTTATTCATTTTGCGTTATGCGTTATTCGTTATGAGTTATGAGTTATAAGTTATGCGTAATGCGTTATGCCTTATGAGTTATGCATTATGCGTTATGCGTTATGCATAATGCGTTATACGTTATGTATTATGCGTTATGCCTTATGCGTTATGCGATATGCGTCATGCATCAAGCCTTATGCGATATGCGATATGCGTCATGCATCAAGCCTTATGCGTTATGGGTTATGCGTTAACGTTATGCGTTATGCGTTATGATTTATGCTTTATGCGTTATGCGTTATGCGTGATCCGACATGCGTTATGCTTTATGCGTTATTCGTTATGCGTTATGCGTTATGCGTTATGCGTTATGCGTTATGCATTATGCGTTATGTGTTATGCGTTATGCTTTATGCGTTATGCGTTATGCGTTATGCGTTATGCGTTATGCGTTATGCGTTATTCGTTATGCGTTATGCTTTATGCGTTATGCGTTATGCGTTATGCGTTATGCGTTATGCGTTATGCTTTATGCGTTATGCGTTATGCGTTATGCGTTATGCGTTATGCGTTATGCGTTATTCGTTATGCGTTATGCTTTATGCGTTATGCGTTATGCGTTATGCGTTATGCGTTATGCGTTATGCGTTATGCGTTATGCGTTATGCGTTATGCGTTATGCGTTATGCGTTATGCTTTATGCGTTATGCGTTATGCGTTATGCGTTATGCGTTATGCGTTATGCGTTATGCGTTAGGCGATATACGTTTTGCGGTATTCGTTATGCGTTATGATTTATGCTTTATGCGTTATGCGTTATGCGTGATCCGACATGCGTTATGCATTTTGCGTTATGCGTTATTCGTTATGAGTTATGAGTTATAAGTTATGCGTAATGCGTTATGCGTTATGCGTTATGCATTATGCTTTATCCGTTATGCGTTATGCGTTATGCTTTATGCGTTATGCGTTATGCGTTATGCATTTTGCGTTATGCGTTATTCGTTTGAGTTATGAGTTATAAGTTATGCGTAATGCGTTATGCGTTATGCGTTATGCATTATGCTTTATCCGTTATGCGTTATGCGTTATGCTTTATGCGTTATGCGTTATGCGTTATGCGTTATGCGTTATGCGTTATGCGTTATGCGTTATTCGTTATGGGTAATGAGTTATAAGTTATGCGTTATGCGTAATGCGTTATGCGTTATGCGTTATGCGTTATGCTTTATGCGTTATGCTTTATGCGTTATGCGTTATGCGTTATGCGTTATGCTTTATGCTTTATGCGTTATGCGTTATGCGTTATGAGTAATGAGTTATAAGTTATGCGTTATGCGTTATTCGTTATGAGTAATGAGTTATAAGTTATGCGTTATGCGTTATGCTTTATGCGTTATGCGTTATGCGTTATGCGTTATGCTTTATGCGTTATGCGTTACTCCTTATGAGTTATGAGTTATAAGTTATGCGTAATGCGGTATGCGTTATACGTTATACGTTATGCGTTATGCGTTATGCGTTATGCGTTATGCGTTATGCGTTATGCGTTATGCTTTATGCGTTATGCGTTATTAGTTACACGTTATGCGTTATGCGTTATGCGTTATGCGTTATGCGTTAGGGGTTATGCGTTATGCGTTATGCGTTAGGCGTTATGCGTTATGCGTTATGCGTTATGCGTTATGAGTTATACGTTATGCGTTATGCGTTAGGGGTTATGCGTTATGCGTTATGCGTTATGCTTTTTGCGTTATGCATTATGCGTTATGCGTTATGCGATATGCGTTATCCGTTATGCGTTATGCGTTATGCGTTATTCGTTATGAGTAATGAGTTATAAGTTATGCGTTATGCGTTATGCTTTATGCGTTATGCGTTATGCGTTATGCTTTATGCGTTATGCGTTATGCGTTATGAGTAATGAGTTATAAGTTATGCGTTATGCGTTATTCGTTATGAGTAATGAGTTATAAGTTATGCGTTATGCGTTATGCTTTATGCGTTATGCGTTATGCGTTATGCTTTATGCGTTATGCGTTACTCCTTATGAGTTATGAGTTATGCGTTATGCGTTATGCGTTATGCGTTATGCGTTATGCGCTATGCGTTATGCATTATGCGTTATGCGTTATACGTAATGCGTTAAGCGTTATGCGTTTTGCTGTATTCGTTATGCGTTGTACATTATGCGTTATGCGTTATGTGTTATGCTTTATGCGTTATGCGTTATGCGTTACGCTTTATGCGTTATGCATTATGCGTTATGCGTTATGCGTTATGCGTTATGCATTATGCGTTATGCGTTATGCGTGATCCGTTATGCGTTAAGCGTTATGCGTTTTGCTGTATTCGTAATGCATTGTGCATTATGCGTTATGCGTTATGTGTTATGCGTTATGCGTTATGCGTTATACGTTATGCGTTATGCGTTATGCGCGATCCGTTATGTGTTAGGCGATATACGTTTTGCGGTATTCGTTATGCGTTATGCGTTATGCTTTATGCGTTATGCGTTACTCCTTATGAGTTATGAGTTATAAGTTATGCGTAATGCGTTATGCGTTATGCGTTATGCTTTATGCGTTATGCGTTACTCCTTATGAGTTATGAGTTATAAGTTATGCGTAATGCGTTATGCTTTATGCGTTATGCGTTATGCGTTATGCGTTATGCGTTATGCGTTATGCGTTATGCGTTATTCGTTATGCGTTATGCTTTATGCGTTATGCGTTATGCGTTATGCGTTATGCGTTATGCGTTATGCGTTATGCGTTATGCGTTATGCGTTATGCGTTATGCGTTATGCCTTATGCGTTATGCGTTATTCGTTATGAGTAATGAGTTATAAGTTATGCGTTATGCGTTATGCTTTATGCATTATGCGTTATGCGTTATGCGTTATGCGTTATGCGTTATGCGTTATGCGTTATGCGTTATGCGTTATGCGTTATGCGTGATCCGACATGCGTTATGCATTTTGCGTTATGCGTTATTCGTTATGAGTTATGAGTTATAAGTTATGCATAATGCGTTATGCGTTATGCGTTATGCATTATGCTTTATCCGTTATGCGTTATGCGTTATGCTTTATGCGTTATGCGTTATGCGTTATGCGTTATGCGTTATGCGTTATGCCTTATGCGTTATGCGTTATTCGTTATGAGTAATGAGTTATAAGTTATGCGTTATGCGTTATGCTTTATGCGTTATGCGTTATGCGTTATGCGTTATGCGTTATGCGTTATGCGTTATGCGTTATGCGTTATGCGTTATGCGTTATGCGTTATGCGTTATGCGTTATGCGTTATACGGTATGCGTTATGCGTTATGCGTTATGCGTTATGCGTTATGCGTTATGCGTTATTCTATATGCGTTATGCGTTATGCGTTATGCTATATGCGTTATGCGTTACTCCTTATGAGTTATGAGTTATAAGTTATGCGTAATGCGTTATGCGTTATGCGTTATGCATTATTCTTTATCCGTTATGCGTTATGCGTTATGCTTTATGCGTTATGCGTTATGCGTTATGAGTAATGAGTTATAAGTTATGCGTTATGCGTTATTCGTTATGAGTAATGAGTTATAAGTTATGCGTTATGCGTTATGCTTTATGCGTTATGCGTTATGCGTTATGCTTTATGCGTTATGCGTTACTCCTTATGAGTTATGAGTTATAAGTTATGCGTAATGCGGTATGCGTTATACGTTATACGTTATGCGTTATGCGTTATGCGTTATGCGTTATGCGTTGTGCGTTATGCGTTATGCGTTATGCGCTATGCGTTATGCATTATGCGTTATGCGTTATGCGTTATGCGTTAAGCGTTATGCGTTTTGCTTTATTCGTTATGCGTTGTGCATTATGCGTTATGCCTTATGTGTTATGCGTTACTCCTTATGAGTTATGAGTTATAAGTTATGCGTAATGCGTTATGCTTTATGCGTTATGCGTTATGAGTTAAGCGGTATGCGTTATGCGTTATGCGTTATGCGTTTTGCGGTATTCGTTATGCGTTGTGCATTATGCGTTATGCGTTGTGCGTTATGGGTTATGATTTATGCGTTATGCGTTAGGGGTTATGCGTTATGCGTTATGCGTTATGCTTTATGCGTTATGCGTTATGCGTTATGCGTTATTCGTTATGAGTAATGAGTTATAAGTTATGCGTTATGCGTTATGCTTTATGCGTTATGCGTTATGCGTTATGCTTTATGCGTTATGCGTTATGCGTTATGAGTTGTGACGTTGCATTTTTGCCAACGTCCCACGAAATGTATTATCGAAAGACCGGGTCGTTCTCCGCTGCCGGAAAAGCGGAGCGAATTGTGGCGAGCGCTCTCCCTGGGCACAACCGAGACATGTGGGCGACATTTCATATTTTGAGCGTCGCGCCAATTTGCGCGACGCAAGTTTGCAGGACCGCCACCGGGTCCCGAGAGGACCCTGGACACTTTTCCCAACGGGAAAATCGAACGAGAGAGGGTCCGGTGAAAAGACCGAGTTGCGGAGGGATCGACCTAGCCCAGGACGGACAACCTGGAAGCGCCGCCAAGGAGCAGAACCGGCCAAAATATATTTCGGCTACCTTGACGTCGCCTCAACCGGCAAGCAACCCGGCTCGCTACCGGATTGGCCAGTGCCGATCGCCTCGAGGAGAAGCGGCAAATCACCAGCCACCGTTGCCGGAGAAGCCGCCAATCACCGGACACCAGGGACCGTCGCGCGAAGCGAGGCCATTGCCGAAACTCGTAACGGGATAGGCTACGCGTGCCGCGGGGAAAAGCGAGCGGAAAGGGGGGACGCTTCACTTCCGCGTTCCCGAGTCAACGCGTGCGAAATCACTTCTTCGTTGGCCATTGTCGCGATACGTTATACTTTTCTTGTTGCGATCTAATATTGTACTTTGCGACGCACGCTGCCGGACGACTGCAAATCAGGCTCCTGCGGACCTTGCGAACACCTTTTGGTAAGCTTTAGTCGAATCTTATATCGTATATTGAAGTGATTTCTATTTCGCGTTGGCTCGGTTGGCGTAACGGGTTCGCGATCGTGTCGCGGAAAGTCGACGTGCTTTGCGGCTGCCGGCTGCAGCCAGTCCGCGAGCGCATCCATCGGTCGAGCGACGGACGTGCGGGGAAATAATTTGCGGGTGCAGAGCGCCATTTGGTTGTAATTTTGCGAGGATCCGCACGCCGTCGTATTTTCACGCTAACCTCGTGTCGTTCCACGGTGGGACGCCGCCACGTGCTCGCGTCGTATCTTCGCGATTTGTTCTGCCGACGAGAAGTCAATTGTAACGCGTATTCCATCAGAATCCGGGCGTGAAACGCGTAGATCGCGCACGCGAACGTTAAGACCACGTGCTGCCGGATTCGACGCGATTTAGAGGAAGTCCAGAGGGACAAGGCGCGGGCGATTTCCATCCGTCGCCGAAGAATTGTAACGCGCCGGTTAACTTCGTCTTCGCTGCCGGTATCGGCCGGCAGCGCGATTATAACAGCTATCGCCAATAAATTCATGTTAACCAATTCCCGAGAGTGTTGATTTCGTGAGAAACCTTCCCGCCGCGGGGAATGCTTCGTATCCGCCCCGCGTAGAATCCTGGACCCGTTCGCGGAAATCCTACATCTGTTGCCGGTTGTCGTAAGCGTATTTTTCGCGAGGCACCTTCTGTGCCTGGCGCCCGAATATTCGCGAGATTTTTAGAATCATCGGTAAGCTTGCGAACAACTTTTGTCCCGGGTGGACCGCGTTTCGTGCGGCCGAACGTGGCCCGGCTTTCGAGCTTGTAAATACCCGGTGTCGTCAAAGTTTCCGCCCTTCTGGTGGGAGCGGATTGAAGACGACGTGACAGAGTAATGAGTTATAAGTTATGCGTTATGCGTTATTCGTTATGAGTAATGAGTTATAAGTTATGCGTTATGCGTTATGCTTTATGCGTTATGCGTTATGCGTTATGCTTTATGCGTTATGCGTTACTTCTTATGAGTTATGAGTTATGCGTTATGCGTTATGCGTTATGCGTTATGCGTTATGCGTTATGCGTTATGCGCTATGCGTTATGCATTATGCGTTATGCGTTATACGTAATGCGTTAAGCGTTATGCGTTTTGCTGTATTCGTTATGCGTTGTACATTATGCGTTATGCGTTATGTGTTATGCTTTATGCGTTATGCGTTATGCGTTACGCTTTATGCGTTATGCATTATGCGTTATGCGTTATGCGTTATGCGTTATGCGTTATGCATTATGCGTTATGCGTTATGCGTGATCCGTTATGCGTTAAGCGTTATGCGTTTTGCTGTATTCGTAATGCATTGTGCATTATGCGTTATGCATTATGTGTTATGCGTTATGCGTTATGCGTTATACGTTATGCGTTATGCGTTATGCGTGATCCGTTATGTGTTAGGCGATATACGTTTTGCGGTATTCGTTATGCGTTATGCGTTATGCTTTATGCGTTATGCGTTACTCCTTATGAGTTATGAGTTATAAGTTATGCGTAATGCGTTATGCGTTATGCGTTATGCTTTATGCGTTATGCGTTACTCCTTATGAGTTATGAGTTATAAGTTATGCGTAATGCGTTATGCTTTATGCGTTATGCGTTATGCGTTATGCGTTATGCGTTATGCGTTATGCGTTATGCGTTATGCGTTATGCGTTATTCGTTATGCGTTATGCTTTATGCGTTATGCGTTATGCGTTATGCGTTATGCGTTATGCGTTATGCGTTATGCGTTATGCGTTATGCGTTATGCGTTATGCCTTATGCGTTATGCGTTATTCGTTATGAGTAATGAGTTATAAGTTATGCGTTATGCGTTATGCTTTATGCATTATGCGTTATGCGTTATGCGTTATGCGTTATGCGTTATGCGTTATGCGTTATGCGTGATCCGACATGCGTTATGCGTTATGCGTTATGCGTTATGCGTTATACGGTATGCGTTATGCGTTATGCGTTATGCGTTATGCGTTATGCGTTATGCGTTATGCGTTATGCGTTATGCGTTATGCGTTATGCGTTATGCGTTATGCGTTATTCTTTATGCGTTATGCGTTATGCGTTATGCTTTATGCGTTATGCGTTACTCCTTATGAGTTATGAGTTATAAGTTATGCGTAATGCGTTATGCGTTATGCGTTATGCATTATTCTTTATCCGTTATGCGTTATGCGTTATGCTTTATGCGTTATGCGTTATGCGTTATGAGTAATGAGTTATAAGTTATGCGTTATGCGTTATTCGTTATGAGTAATGAGTTATACGTTATGCGTTATGCGTTATGCTTTATGCGTTATGCGTTATGCGTTATGCTTTATGCGTTATGCGTTGTGCGTTATGGGTTATGATTTATGCGTTATGCGATATGAGTTATGCGTTATGCGTTATGCGTTATGCGTTATGCTTTATGCGTCATGCGTGATCCGTTATGCGTTAGGCGTTATGCGATTTGCGGTATTCGTTAAGCGTTGTGCATTATGCGTTATGCGTTATGCGTTATGGGTTATGGGTTATGCGTTATGCTTTATGCGTTATTCATTTTGCGTTATGCGTTATTCGTTATGAGTTATGAGTTATAAGTTATGCGTAATGCGTTATGCCTTATGAGTTATGCATTATGCGTTATGCGTTATGCATAATGCGTTATACGTTATGTATTATGCGTTATGCCTTATGCGTTATGCGATATGCGTCATGCATCAAGCCTTATGCGATATGCGATATGCGTCATGCATCAAGCCTTATGCGTTATGGGTTATGCGTTAACGTTATGCGTTATGCGTTATGATTTATGCTTTATGCGTTATGCGTTATGCGTGATCCGACATGCGTTATGCTTTATGCGTTATTCGTTATGCGTTATGCGTTATGCGTTATGCGTTATGCGTTATGCATTATGCGTTATGCGTTATGCGTTATGCGTTATGCTTTATGCGTTATGCGTTATGCGTTATGCGTTATGCGTTATGCGTTATGCGTTATTCGTTATGCGTTATGCTTTATGCGTTATGCGTTATGCGTTATGCGTTATGCGTTATGCGTTATGCGTTATGCGTTATGCGTTATGCGTTATGCGTTATGCGTTATGCGTTATGCGTTATGCGTTATGCGTTATGCGTTATGCGTGATCCGACATGCGTTATGCATTTTGCGTTATGCGTTATTCGTTATGAGTTATGAGTTATAAGTTATGCATAATGCGTTATGCGTTATGCGTTATGCGTTATGCGTTATGCGTTATGCGTTATGCGTTATGCGTTATGCGTTATGCGTTATGCGTGATCCGACATGCGTTATGCATTTTGCGTTATGCGTTATTCGTTATGAGTTATGAGTTATAAGTTATGCATAATGCGTTATGCGTTATGCGTTATGCATTATGCTTTATCCGTTATGCGTTATGTGTAATGAGTTATAAGTTATGTGTTATGCGTTATGCTTTATGCGTTATGCGTTATGCGTTATGCGTTATGCGTTATGCGTCATGCGTTATGCGTTATGCGTTATGCGTTATGCGTTATGCGTTATGCGTTATGCGTTATACGGTATGCGTTATGCGTTATGCGTTATGCGTTATGCGTTATGCGTTATGCGTTATGCGTTATGCGTTATGCGTTATGCGTTATGCGTTATGCGTTATGCGTTATGCTTTATGCGTTATGCGTTATGCGTTATGCTTTATGCGTTATGCGTTACTCCTTATGAGTTATGAGTTATAAGTTATGCGTAATGCGTTATGCGTTATGCGTTATGCGTTATGCATTATTCTTTATCCGTTATGCGTTATGCGTTATGCTTTATGCGTTATGCGTTATGCGTTATGAGTAATGAGTTATAAGTTATGCGTTATGCGTTATTCGTTATGAGTAATGAGTTATAAGTTATGCGTTATGCGTTATGCTTTATGCTTTATGCGTTATGCGTTATGCGTTATGCTTTATGCGTTATGCGTTATGCGTTATGAGTAATGAGTTATAAGTTATGCGTTATGCGTTATTCGTTATGAGTAATGAGTTATAAGTTATGCGTTATGCGTTATGCTTTATGCGTTATGCGTTATGCTTTATGCGTTATGCGTTATGCGTTATGAGTAATGAGTTATAAGTTATGCGTTATGCGTTATTCGTTATGTGTAATGAGTTATAAGTTATGCGTTATGCGTTATGCTTTATGCTTTATGCGTTATGCGTTATGCGTTATGCTTTATGCGTTATGCGTTATGCGTTATGAGTAATGAGTTATAAGTTATGCGTTATGCGTTATTCGTTATGAGTAATGAGTTATAAGTTATGCGTTATACGTTATACGTTATGCGTTATGCGTTATGCGTTATGCGTTATGCGTTATGCGTTATGCGTTATGCGTTATGCGTTATGCGTTATGCGTTATGCATCATGCGTTATGCGTTATGCGTTATGCGTTATGCGCTATGCGTTATGCATTATGCGTTATGCGTTATGCGTTCTGCGTTAAGCGTTATGCGTTTTGCTGTATTCGTTATGCGTTGTGCATTATGCGTTATGCGTTATGTGTTATGCTTTATGCGTTATGCGTTATGCGTTATGTGTTATGCTTTATGCGTTATGCGTTATGCGTTACGCTTTATGCGTTATGCATTATGCGTTATGCGTTATGCGTTATGCGTTATGCATTATGCGTTATGCGTTATGCGTGATCCGTTATGCGTTAAGCGTTATGCGTTTTGCTGTATTCGTAATGCGTTGTGCATTATGCGTTATGCGTTATGTGTTATGCGTTATGCGTTAAGCGTTATACGTTATGCGTTATGCGTTATGCGTGATCCGTTATGTGTTAGGCGATATACGTTTTGCAGTATTCGTTATGCGTTATGCGTTATGCTTTATGCGTTATGCGTTACTCCTTATGAGTTATGAGTTATAAGTTATGCGTAATGCGTTATGCGTTATGCGTTATGCTTTATGCGTTATGCGTTACTCCTTATGAGTTATGAATTATAAGTTATGCGTAATGCGTTATGCTTTATGCGTTATGCGTTATGCGTTATGCGTTATGCGTTATGCGTTATTCGTTATGCGTTATGCTTTATGCGTTATGCGTTATGCGTTATGCGTTATGCGTTATGCGTTATGCGTTATGCGTTATGCGTTATGCGTTATGCGTTATGCGTTATGCGTGATCCGACATGCGTTATGCATTTTGCGTTATGCGTTATTCGTTATGAGTAATGAGTTATAAGTTATGCATAATGCGTTATGCGTTATGCGTTATGCATTATGCTTTATCCGTTATGCGTTATGCGTTATGCTTTATGCGTTATGCGTTATGCGTTATGCGTTATGCGTTATGCGTTATGCGTTATGCGTTATGCGTTATGCGTTATGCGTTATGCGTTATGCGTTATGCGTTATGCGTTATGCGTTATGCGTTATGCGTTATGCGTGATCCGACATGCGTTATGCATTTTGCGTTATGCGTTATGCGTTATGCATTATGCTTTATCCGTTATGCGTTATGCATTTTGCGTTATGCGTTATTCGTTATGAGTAATGAGTTATAAGTTATGCATAATGCTTTATGCGTTATGCGTTATGCGTTATGCGTTATGCGTTATGCGTTATACGGTATGCGTTATGCGTTATGCGTTATGCGTTATGCGTTATGCGTTATGCGTTATGCGTTATGCGTTATGCGTTATGCGTTATGCGTTATGCGTTATGCTTTATGCGTTATGCGTTATGCGTTATGCTTTATGCGTTATGCGTTACTCCTTATGAGTTATGAGTTATAAGTTATGCGTAATGCGTTATGCGTTATGCGTTATGCGTTATGCATTATTCATTATCCGTTATGCGTTATGCGTTATGCTTTATGCGTTATGATTTATGCGTTATGAGTAATGAGTTATAAGTTATGCGTTATGCGTTATTCGTTATGAGTAATGAGTTATAAGTTATGCGTTATGCGTTATGCTTTATGCTTTATGCGTTATGCGTTATGCGTTATGCTTTATGCGTTATGCGTTATGCGTTATGAGTAATGAGTTATAAGTTATGCGTTATGCGTTATTCGTTATGAGTAATGAGTTATAAGTTATGCGTTATGCGTTATGCTTTATGCGTTATGCGTTATGCTTTATGCGTTATGCGTTATGCGTTATGAGTAATGAGTTATAAGTTATGCGTTATGCGTTATTCGTTATGTGTAATGAGTTATAAGTTATGCGTTATGTGTTATGCTTTATGCTTTATGCGTTATGCGTTATGCGTTATGCTTTATGCGTTATGCGTTATGCGTTATGAGTAATGAGTTATAAGTTATGCGTTATGCGTTATTCGTTATGAGTAATGAGTTATAAGTTATGCGTTATACGTTATACGTTATGCGTTATGCGTTATGCGTTATGCGTTATGCGTTATGCGTTATGCGTTATGCGTTATGCGTTATGCATCATGCGTTATGCGTTATGCGTTATGCGTTATGCGCTATGCGTTATGCATTATGCGTTATGCGTTATGCGTTCTGCGTTAAGCGTTATGCGTTTTGCTGTATTCGTTATGCGTTGTGCATTATGCGTTATGCGTTATGTGTTATGCTTTATGCGTTATGCGTTATGCGTTATGTGTTATGCTTTATGCGTTATGCGTTATGCGTTACGCTTTATGCTTTATGCGTTATGCGTTATGCTTTATGCGTTATGCGTTATGCGTTATGCGTTATACGTTATGCGTTATGCGTTATGCGTGATCCGTTATGTGTTAGGCGATATACGTTTTGCAGTATTCGTTATGCGTTATGCGTTATGCTTTATGCGTTATGCGTTACTCCTTATGAGTTATGAGTTATAAGTTATGCGTAATGCGTTATGCGTTATGCGTTATGCTTTATGCGTTATGCGTTACTCCTTATGAGTTATGAGTTATAAGTTATGCGTAATGCGTTATGCTTTATGCGTTATGCGTTATGCGTTATGCGTTATGCGTTATGCGTTATGCGTTATGCGTTATTCGTTATGCGTTATGCTTTATGCGTTATGCGTTATGCGTTATGCGTTATGCGTTATGCGTTATGCGTTATGCCTTATGCGTTATGCGTTATTCGTTATGAGTAATGAGTCATAAGTTATGCGTTATGCGTTATGCTTTATGCGTTATGCGTTATGCATTATGCGTTATGCGTTATGCGTTATGCGTTATGCGTTATGCGTTATGCGTTATGCGTTATGCGTGATCCGACATGCGTTATGCATTTTGCGTTATGCGTTATGCGTTATGCGTTATGCGTTATGCGTTATGCGTGATCCGACATGCGTTATGCATTTTGCGTTATGCGTTATTCGTTATGAGTAATGAGTTATAAGTTATGCATAATGCGTTATGCGTTATGCGTTATGCATTATGCTTTATCCGTTATGCGTTATGCGTTATGCTTTATGCGTTATGCGTTATGCGTTATGCGTTATGCGTTATGCGTTATGCCTTATGCGTTATGCGTTATTCGTTATGAGTAATGAGTCATAAGTTATGCGTTATGCGTTATGCTTTATGCGTTATGCGTTATGCGTTATGCGTTATGCGTTATGCGTTATGTGTTATGCGTTATGCGTTATGCGTTATGCGTTATGCGTGATCCGACATGCGTTATGCATTTTGCGTTATGCGTTATGCGTTATGCGTTATGCGTTATGCGTTATGCGTTATGCGTGATCCGACATGCGTTATGCATTTTGCGTTATGCGTTATTCGTTATGAGTAATGAGTTATAAGTTATGCATAATGCGTTATGCGTTATGCGTTATGCATTATGCTTTATCCGTTATGCGTTATGCGTTATGCTTTATGCGTTATGCGTTATGCGTTATGCGTTATGCGTTATGCGTTATGCGTTATGAGTAATGAGTTATAAGTTATGCGTTATGCGTTATGCTTTATGCGTTATGCGTTATGCGTTATGCTTTATGCGTTATGCGTTATGCGTTATGCGTTATGCGTTATGCGTTATGCGTTATGCGTTATGCGTTATGCGTTATGCGTTATGCGTTATGCGTGATCCGACATGCGTTATGCATTTTGCGTTATGCGTTATTCGTTATTAGTTATGAGTTATAAGTTATGCATAATGCGTTATGCGTTATGCGTTATGCATTATGCTTTATCCGTTATGCGTTATGTGTAATGAGTTATAAGTTATGCGTTATGCGTTATGCTTTATGCGTTATGCGTTATGCGTTATGCGTTATGCGTTATGCGTTATGCGTCATGCGTTATGCGTTATGCGTTATGCGTTATGCGTTATGCGGTATGCGTTATGCGTTATACGTTATGCGTTATGCGTTATGCGTTATGCGTTATGCGTTATGCGTTATGCGTTATGCGTTATGCGTTATGCGTTATGCGTTATGCTTTATGCGTTATGCGTTATGCGTTATGCTTTATGCGTTATGCGTTACTCCTTATGAGTTATGAGTTATGCGTTATGCTTTATGCGTTATGCTTTATGCGTTATGCGTTATGCGCTATGCGTTATGCGTTATGCGTTATGCTTTATGCGTTATGCGTTATGCGTTATGAGTAATGAGTTATAAGTTATGCGTTATGCGTTATTCGTTATGAGTAATGAGTTATAAGTTATGCGTTATGCGTTATGCTTTATGCGTTATGCGTTATGCGTTATGCGTTATGCTTTATGCGTTATGCGTCAGGCGTTATGCGTTATGCGTTATGCGTTATGAGTTATACGTTATGCGTTATGCGTTAGGGGTTATGCGTTATGCGTTATGCGTTATGCTTTATGCGTTATGCATTATGCGTTATGCGTTATGCGATATGCGTTATCCGTTATGCGTTATGCGTTATTCGTTATGAGTAATGAGTTATAAGTTATGCGTTATGCGTTATGCTTTATGCGTTATGCGTTATGCGTTATGCTTTATGCGTTATGCGTTATGCGTTATGTGTAATGAGTTATAAGTTATGCGTTATGCGTTATTCGTTATGAGTAATGAGTTATAAGTTATGCGTTATGCGTTATGCTTTATGCGTTATGCGTTATGCGTTATGCTTTATGCGTTATGCGTTACTCCTTATGAGTTATGAGTTATGCGTTATGCGTTATGCGTTATGCGTTATGCGTTATGCGCTATGCGTTATGCATTATGCGTTATGCGTTATACGTTATGCGTTAAGCGTTATGCGTTTTGCTGTATTCGTTATGCGTTATGCGTTATGCTTTATGCGTTATGCGTTACTCCTTATGAGTTATGAGTTATAAGTTATGCGTAATGCGTTATGCGTTATGCGTTATGCTTTATGCGTTATGCGTTACTCCTTATGAGTTATGAGTTATAAGTTATGCGTAATGCGTTATGCTTTATGCGTTATGCGTTATGCGTTATGCGTTATGCGTTATGCGTTATGCGTTATTCGTTATGCGTTATGCTTTATGCGTTATTCGTTATGCGTTATGCGTTATGCGTTATGCGTTATGCGTTATGCGTTATGCATTATGCGTTATGCGTTATGCGTTATGCTTTATGCGTTATGCGTTATGCGTTATGCGTTATGCGTTATGCGTTATGCGTTATTCGTTATGCGTTATGCATTATGCGTTATGCGTTATGCGATATGCGTTATCCGTTATGCGTTATGCGTTATTCGTTATGAGTAATGAGTTATAAGTTATGCGTTATGCGTTATGCTTTATGCGTTATGCGTTATGCGTTATGCTTTATGCGTTATGCGTTATGCGTTATGTGTAATGAGTTATAAGTTATGCGTTATGCGTTATTCGT
Organism: Lasioglossum morio; assembly: GCA_916610235.2. NCBI lineage: Eukaryota > Metazoa > Arthropoda > Insecta > Hymenoptera > Halictidae > Lasioglossum > Lasioglossum morio. Next base: position 240,783 of record CAKAJA020000248.1, on the reverse strand, counting down.
TATGAGTAATGAGTTATAAGTTATGCGTTATGCGTTATGCTTTATGCGTTATGCGTTATGCGTTATGCTTTATGCGTTATGCGTTACTCCTTATGAGTTATGAGTTATGCGTTATGCGTTATGCGTTATGCGTTATGCGCTATGCGTTATGCATTATGCGTTATGCGTTATACGTTATGCGTTAAGCGTTATGCGTTTTGCTGTATTCGTTATGCGTTATGCGTTATGCTTTATGCGTTATGCGTTACTCCTTATGAGTTATGAGTTATAAGTTATGCGTAATGCGTTATGCGTTATGCGTTATGCTTTATGCGTTATGCGTTACTCCTTATGAGTTATGAGTTATAAGTTATGCGTAATGCGTTATGCTTTATGCGTTATGCGTTATGCGTTATGCGTTATGCGTTATGCGTTATGCGTTATTCGTTATGCGTTATGCTTTATGCGTTATTCGTTATGCGTTATGCGTTATGCGTTATGCGTTATGCGTTATGCGTTATGCATTATGCGTTATGCGTTATGCGTTATGCTTTATGCGTTATGCGTTATGCGTTATGCGTTATGCGTTATGCGTTATGCGTTATTCGTTATGCGTTATGCTTTATGCGTTATGCGTTATGCGTTATGCGTTATGCGTTATGCGTTATGCGTTATGCGTTATGCGTTATGCGTTATGCGTTATGCGTTATGCCTTATGCGTTATGCGTTATACGTTATGCGTTAAGCGTTATGCGTTTTGCTGTATTCGTTATGCGTTATGCGTTATGCTTTATGCGTTATGCGTTACTCCTTATGAGTTATGAGTTATAAGTTATGCGTAATGCGTTATGCGTTATGCGTTATGCTTTATGCGTTATGCGTTACTCCTTATGAGTTATGAGTTATAAGTTATGCGTAATGCGTTATGCTTTATGCGTTATGCGTTATGCGTTATGCGTTATGCGTTATGCGTTATGCGTTATTCGTTATGCGTTATGCTTTATGCGTTATTCGTTATGCGTTATGCGTTATGCGTTATGCGTTATGCGTTATGCGTTATGCATTATGCGTTATGCGTTATGCGTTATGCTTTATGCGTTATGCGTTATGCGTTATGCGTTATGCGTTATGCGTTATGCGTTATTCGTTATGCGTTATGCTTTATGCGTTATGCGTTATGCGTTATGCGTTATGCGTTATGCGTTATGCGTTATGCGTTATGCATTATGCGTTATGCGTTATGCGTTATGCGTTATGCGCTATGCGTTATGCATTATGCGTTATGCGTTATGCGTTCTGCGTTAAGCGTTATGCGTTTTGCTGTATTCGTTATGCGTTGTGCATTATGCGTTATGCGTTATGTGTTATGCTTTATGCGTTATGCGTTATGTGTTATGCTTTATGCGTTATGCGTTATGCGTTACGCATTATGCGTTATGCATTATGCGTTATGCGTTATGCGTTATGCGTTATGCATTATGCGTTATGCGTTATGCGTGATCCGTTATGCGTTAAGCGTTATGCGTTTTGCTGTATTCGTAATGCGTTGTGCATTATGCGTTATGCGTTATGTGTTATGCGTTATGCGTTATGCGTTATACGTTATGCGTTATGCGTTATGCGTGATCCGTTATGTGTTAGGCGATATACGTTTTGCAGTATTCGTTATGCGTTATGCGTTATGCTTTATGCGTTATGCGTTACTCCTTATGAGTTATGAGTTATAAGTTATGCGTAATGCGTTATGCGTTATGCGTTATGCTTTATGCGTTATGCGTTACTCCTTATGAGTTATGAGTTATAAGTTATGCGTAATGCGTTATGCTTTATGCGTTATGCGTTAGGCGTTATTCGTTTGAGTTATGAGTTATAAGTTATGCGTAATGCGTTATGCGTTATGCGTTATGCATTATGCTTTATCCGTTATGCGTTATGCGTTATGCTTTATGCGGTATGCGTTATGCGTTATGCGTTATGCGTTATGCGTTAAGCGTTATTCGTTATGAGTAATGAGTTATAAGTTATGCGTTATGCGTAATGCGTTATGCGTTATGCGTTATGCGTTATGCTTTATGCGTTATGCTTTATGCGTTATGCGTTATGCGTTATGCGTTATGCGTTATGCGTTATGCGTTATGCGTTATGCGTTATGCGTTATGCGTTATTCGTTATGCGTTATGCTTTATGCGTTATGCGTTATGCGTTATGCGTTATGCGTTATGCGTTATGCGTTATGCGTTATGCGTTATGCGTTATGCGTTATGCGTTATGCGTTATGCGTTATGCGTTATGCGTTATGCCTTATGCGTTATGCGTTATTCGTTATGAGTAATGAGTTATAAGTTATGCGTTATGCGTTATGCTTTATGCGTTATGCGTTATGCGTTATGCGTTATGCGTTATGCGTTATGCGTTATGCGTTATGCGTTATGCGTTATGCGTTATGCGTTATGCGTGATCCGACATGCGTTATGCATTTTGCGTTATGCGTTATTCGTTATGAGTTATGAGTTATAAGTTATGCATAATGCGTTATGCGTTATGCGTTATGCATTATGCTTTATCCGTTATGCGTTATGTGTAATGAGTTATAAGTTATGCGTTATGCGTTATGCTTTATGCGTTATGCGTTATGCGTTATGCGTTATGCGTTATGCGTTATGCGTTATGCGTTATGCGTTATGCGTTATGCGTTATACGGTATGCGTTATGCGTTATGCGTTATGCGTTATGCGTTATGCGTTATGCGTTATGCGTTATGCGTTATACGTTATACGTTATGCGTTATGCGTTATGCGTTATGCGTTATGCGTTATGCGTTATGCGTTATGCGTTATGCGTTATGCGTTATGCGTTATGCATTATGCGTTATGCGTTATGCGTTATGCGTTATGCGCTATGCGTTATGCATTATGCGTTATGCGTTATGCGTTCTGCGTTAAGCGTTATGCGTTTTGCTGTATTCGTTATGCGTTGTGCATTATGCGTTATGCGTTATGTGTTATGCTTTATGCGTTATGCGTTATGTGTTATGCTTTATGCGTTATGCGTTATGCGTTACGCATTATGCGTTATGCATTATGCGTTATGCGTTATGCGTTATGCGTTATGCGTTTATGCGTTATGCGTCATGCGTTATGCGTTATGCGTTATGCGTTATGCGTTATACGGTATGCGTTATGCGTTATGCGTTATGCGTTATGCGTTATGCGTTATACGTTATGCGTTATGCGTTATGCCTTATGCGTTATGTGTTATGCGTTATGCGTTATGCGTTATGCGTTATGCGTTATGCGTTATACGGTATGCGTTATGCTTTATGCGTTATGCGTTACTCCTTATGAGTTATGAGTTATAAGTTATGCGTAATGCGTTATGCGTTATGCGTTATGCATTATTCTTTATCCGTTATGCGTTATGCGTTATGCTTTATGCGTTATGCGTTATGCGTTATGAGTAATGAGTTATAAGTTATGCGTTATGCGTTATTCGTTATGAGTAATGAGTTATAAGTTATGCGTTATGCGTTATGCTTTATGCGTTATGCGTTATGCGTTATGCTTTATGCGTTATGCGTTACTCCTTATGAGTTATGAGTTATAAGTTATGCGTAATGCGGTATGCGTTATACGTTATGCGTTATGCGTTATGCGTTATGCGTTATGCGTTATGCGTTATGCATTATGCTTTATCCGTTATGCGTTATGCGTTATGCTTTATGCGTTATGCGTTATGCGTTATGCGTTATGCGTTATGCGTTATGCGTTATGCGTTAGGCGATATACGTTTTGCGGTATTCGTTATGCGTTATGATTTATGCTTTATGCGTTATGCGTTATGCGTGATCCGACATGCGTTATGCATTTTGCGTTATGCGTTATTCGTTATGAGTTATGAGTTATAAGTTATGCGTAATGCGTTATGCGTTATGCGTTATGCGTTATGCATTATGCTTTATCCGTTATGCGTTATGCGTTATGCTTTATGCGTTATGCGTTATGCGTTATGCATTTTGCGTTAGGCGTTATTCGTTTGAGTTATGAGTTATAAGTTATGCGTAATGCGTTATGCGTTATGCGTTATGCATTATGCTTTATCCGTTATGCGTTATGCGTTATGCTTTATGCGTTATGCGTTATGCGTTATGCGTTATGCGTTATGCGTTAAGCGTTATTCGTTATGAGTAATGAGTTATAAGTTATGCGTTATGCGTAATGCGTTATGCGTTATGCGTTATGCGTTATGCTTTATGCGTTATGCTTTATGCGTTATGCGTTATGCGTTATGCGTTATGCGTTATGCGTTATGCGTTATGCGTTATGCGTTATGCGTTATGCGTTATGCGTTATGCGTTATTCGTTATGCGTTATGCTTTATGCGTTATGCGTTATGCGTTATGCGTTATGCGTTATGCGTTATGCGTTATGCGTTATGCGTTATGCGTTATGCGTTATGCGTTATGCGTTATGCGTTATGCGTTATGCGTTATGCGTTATGCGTTATGCCTTATGCGTTATGCGTTATTCGTTATGAGTAATGAGTTATAAGTTATGCGTTATGCGTTATGCTTTATGCGTTATGCGTTATGCGTTATGCGTTATGCGTTATGCGTTATGCGTTATGCGTTATGCGTTATGCGTTATGCGTGATCCGACATGCGTTATGCATTTTGCGTTATGCGTTATTCGTTATGAGTTATGAGTTATAAGTTATGCATAATGCGTTATGCGTTATGCGTTATGCATTATGCTTTATCCGTTATGCGTTATGTGTAATGAGTTATAAGTTATGCGTTATGCGTTATGCTTTATGCGTTATGCGTTATGCGTTATGCGTTATGCGTTATGCGTCATGCGTTATGCGTTATGCGTTATGCGTTATGCGTTATACGGTATGCGTTATGCGTTATGCGTTATGCGTTATGCGTTATGCGTTATGCGTTATGCGTTATGCGTTATGCGTTATGCGTTATGCGTTATGCATTATGCGTTATGCGTTATGCGTTATGCGTTATGCGTTATGCGCTATGCGTTATGCATTATGCGTTATGCGTTATGCGTTCTGCGTTAAGCGTTATGCGTTTTGCTGTATTCGTTATGCGTTGTGCATTATGCGTTATGCGTTATGTGTTATGCTTTATGCGTTATGCGTTATGTGTTATGCTTTATGCGTTATGCGTTATGCGTTACGCATTATGCGTTATGCATTATGCGTTATGCGTTATGCGTTATGCGTTATGCGTTATGCGTTATGCGTCATGCGTTATGCGTTATGCGTTATGCGTTATGCGTTATACGGTATGCGTTATGCGTTATGCGTTATGCGTTATGCGTTATACGTTATGCGTTATGCGTTATGCCTTATGCGTTATGTGTTATGCGTTATGCGTTATGCGTTATGCGTTATGCGTTATGCGTTATACGGTATGCGTTATGCGTTATGCGTTATGCGTTATGCGTTATGCGTTATGCGTTATGCGTTATGCGTTATGCGTTATGCGTTATGCGTTATGATTTATGCCTTATGCGTTATGCGTTATGCTTTATGCGTTATGCGTTACTCCTTATGAGTTATGAGTTATAAGTTATGCGTAATGCGTTATGCGTTATGCGTTATGCATTATTCTTTATCCGTTATGCGTTATGCGTTATGCTTTATGCGTTATGCGTTATGCGTTATGAGTAATGAGTTATAAGTTATGCGTTATGCGTTATTCGTTATGAGTAATGAGTTATAAGTTATGCGTTATGCGTTATGCTTTATGCGTTATGCGTTATGCGTTATGCTTTATGCGTTATGCGTTACTCCTTATGAGTTATGAGTTATAAGTTATGCGTAATGCGGTATACGTTATACGTTATACGTTATGCGTTATGCGTTATGCGTTATGCGTTATGCGTTATGCATTATGCTTTATCCGTTATGCGTTATGCGTTATGCTTTATGCGTTATGCGTTATGCGTTATGTGTTATGCGTTATGCGTTATGCGTTATGCGTTATGCGTTAGGCGATATACGTTTTGCGGTATTCGTTATGCGTTATGATTTATGCTTTATGCGTTATGCGTTATGCGTGATCCGACATGCGTTATGCATTTTGCGTTATGCGTTATTCGTTATGAGTTATAAGTTATGCGTAATGCGTTATGCGTTATGCGTTATGCATTATGCTTTATCCGTTATGCGTTATGCGTTATGCTTTATGCGTTATGCGTTATGCGTTATGCATTTTGCGTTATGCGTTATTCGTTTGAGTTATGAGTTATAAGTTATGCGTAATGCGTTATGCGTTATGCGTTATGCATTATGCTTTATCCGTTATGCGTTATGCGTTATGCTTTATGCGTTATGCGTTATGCGTTATGCGTTATGCGTTATGCGTTATGCGTTATGCGTTATTCGTTATGAGTAATGAGTTATAAGTTATGCGTTATGCGTAATGCGTTATGCGTTATGCGTTATGCGTTATGCTTTATGCGTTATGCTTTATGCGTTATGCGTTATGCGTTATGCGTTATGCTTTATGCGTTATGCGTTATGCGTTATGAGTAATGAGTTATAAGTTATGCGTTATGCGTTATTCGTTATGTGTAATGAGTTATAAGTTATGCGTTATGCGTTATGCTTTATGCTTTATGCGTTATGCGTTATGCGTTATGCTTTATGCGTTATGCGTTATGCGTTATGCATTTTGCGTTATGCGTTATTCGTTTGAGTTATGAGTTATAAGTTATGCGTAATGCGTTATGCGTTATGCGTTATGCATTATGCTTTATCCGTTATGCGTTATGCGTTATGCTTTATGCGTTATGCGTTATGCGTTATGCGTTATGCGTTATGCGTTATGCGTTATTCGTTATGAGTAATGAGTTATAAGTTATGCGTTATGCTTTATGCGTTATGCGTTATGCGTTATGCGTTATGCGTTATGCGTTATGCGTTATGCGTTATGCGTTATGCGTTATGCGTTATGCGTTATGCGTGATCCGACATGCGTTATGCATTTTGCGTTATGCGTTATGCGTTATGCGTTATGCGTTATGCGTTATGCGTTATGCGTGATCCGACATGCGTTATGCATTTTGCGTTATGCGTTATTCGTTATGAGTAATGAGTTATAAGTTATGCATAATGCGTTATGCGTTATGCATTATGCTTTATCCGTTATTCTTTATCCGTTATGCGTTATGCGTTATGCTTTATGCGTTATGCGTTATGCGTTATGAGTAATGAGTTATAAGTTATGCGTTATGCGTTATTCGTTATGAGTAATGAGTTATAAGTTATGCGTTATGCGTTATGCTTTATGCGTTATGCGTTATGCGTTATGCTTTATGCGTTATGCGTTACTCCTTATGAGTTATGAGTTATAAGTTATGCGTAATGCGGTATGCGTTATACGTTATACGTTATGCGTTATGCGTTATGCGTTATGCGTTATGCGTTATGCATTATGCTTTATCCGTTATGCGTTATGCGTTATGCTTTATGCGTTATGCGTTATGCGTTATGCGTTATGCGTTATGCGTTATGCGTTATGCGTTATGCGTTAGGCGATATACGTTTTGCGGTATTCGTTATGCGTTATGATTTATGCTTTATGCGTTATGCGTTATGCGTGATCCGACATGCGTTATGCATTTTGCGTTATGCGTTATTCGTTATGAGTTATGAGTTATAAGTTATGCGTAATGCGTTATGCGTTATGCGTTATGCATTATGCTTTATCCGTTATGCGTTATGCGTTATGCTTTATGCGTTATGCGTTATGCGTTATGCGTTATGCGTTATGCGTTATGCGTTATGCGTTATGCGTTATGCGTTATGCGTTATGCTTTATGCGTTATGCGTTACTCCTTATGAGTTATGAGTTATAAGTTATGCGTAATGCGGTATGCGTTATACGTTATACGTTATGCGTTATGCGTTATGCGTTATGCGTTATGCGTTATGCATTATGCTTTATCCGTTATGCGTTATGCGTTATGCTTTATGCGTTATGCGTTATGCGTTATGCGTTATGCGTTATGCGTTAGGCGTTATGCGTTAGGCGATATACGTTTTGCGGTATTCGTTATGCGTTATGATTTATGCTTTATGCGTTATGCGTTATGCGTGATCCGACATGCGTTATGCATTTTGCGTTATGCGTTATTCGTTATGAGTTATGAGTTATAAGTTATGCGTAATGCGTTATGCGTTATGCGTTATGCATTATGCTTTATCCGTTATGCGTTATGCGTTATGCTTTATGCGTTATGCGTTATGCGTTATGCATTTTGCGTTATGCGTTATTCGTTTGAGTTATGAGTTATAAGTTATGCGTAATGCGTTATGCGTTATGCGTTATGCATTATGCTTTATCCGTTATGCGTTATGCGTTATGCTTTATGCGTTATGCGTTATGCGTTATGCGTTATGCGTTATGCGTTATGCGTTATTCGTTATGAGTAATGAGTTATAAGTTATGCGTTATGCGTAATGCGTTATGCGTTATGCGTTATGCGTTATGCTTTATGCGTTATGCGTTATGCGTTATGCGTTATGCGTTATGCGTTATGCGTTATGCTTTATGCGTTGTGCGTTATGCGTTATGAGTAATGAGTTATAAGTTATGCGTTATGCGTTATTCGTTATGAGTAATGAGTTATAAGTTATGCGTTATGCGTTATGCGTTATGCGTTATGCTTTATGCGTTATGCGTTATGCGTTATGCGTTATGCGTTATGATTTATGCTTTATGCGTTATGCGTTATGCGTGATCCGACATGCGTTATGCATTTTGCGTTATGCGTTATTCGTTATGAGTTATGAGTTATAAGTTATGCGTAATGCGTTATGCGTTATGCATTATGCTTTATCCGTTATGAGTTATGCGTTATGCTTTATGCGTTATGCGTTATGCGTTATGCATTTTGCGTTATGCGTTATTCGTTTGAGTTATGAGTTATAAGTTATGCGTAATGCGTTATGCGTTATGCGTTATGCATTATGCTTTATCCGTTATGCGTTATGCGTTATGCTTTATGCGTTATGCGTTATGCGTTATGCGTTATGCGTTATGCGTTATGCGTTATGCGTTATTCGTTATGAGTAATGAGTTATAAGTTATGCGTTATGCTTTATGCGTTATGCGTTATGCGTTATGCGTTATGCGTTATGCGTTATGCGTTATGCGTTATGCGTTATGCGTTATGCGTGATCCGACATGCGTTATGCATTTTGCGTTATGCGTTATGCGTTATGCGTTATGCGTTATGCGTTATGCATTATGCTTTATCCGTTATGCGTTATGCGTTATGCTTTATGCGTTATGCGTTATGCGTTATGCGTAATGCGTTATGCGTTATGCGTTATGCTTTATCCGTTATGCGTTATGCGTTATGCTTTATGCGTTATGCGTTATGCGTTATGCGTAATGCGTTATGCGTTATGCGTTATGCGTTATGCGTTATGCGTTATGCGTTATACAGTATGCGTTATGCGTTATGCGTTATGCGTTATGCGTTATGCGTTATGCGTTATGCGTTATGCGTTATGCGTTATGCGTTATGCGTTATGCGTTATGCTTTATGCCTTATGCGTTATGCGTTATGCTTTATGCGTTATGCGTTACTCCTTATGAGTTATGAGTTATAAGTTATGCGTAATGCGTTATGCGTTATGCGTTATGCATTATTCTTTATCCGTTATGCGTTATGCGTTATGCTTTATGCGTTATGCGTTATGCGTTATGAGTAATGAGTTATAAGTTATGCGTTATGCGTTATTCGTTATGAGTAATGAGTTATAAGTTATGCGTTATGCGTTATGCTTTATGCGTTATGCGTTATGCGTTATGCTTTATGCGTTATGCGTTACTCCTTATGAGTTATGAGTTATAAGTTATGCGTAATGCGGTATGCGTTATACGTTATACGTTATGCGTTATGCGTTATGCGTTATGCGTTATGCGTTATGCGTTATGCATTATGCTTTATCCGTTATGCGTTATGCGTTATGCTTTATGCGTTATGCGTTATGCGTTATGCGTTATGCGTTATGCGTTATGCGTTAGGCGATATACGTTTTGCGGTATTCGTTATGCGTTATGATTTATGCTTTATGCGTTATGCGTTATGCGTGATCCGACATGCGTTATGCATTTTGCGTTATGCGTTATTCGTTATGAGTTATGAGTTATAAGTTATGCGTAATGCGTTATGCGTTATGCGTTATGCATTATGCTTTATCCGTTATGCGTTATGCGTTATGCTTTATGCGTTATGCGTTATGCGTTATGCATTTTGCGTTATGCGTTATTCGTTTGAGTTATGAGTTATAAGTTATGCGTAATGCGTTATGCGTTATGCGTTATGCATTATGCTTTATCCGTTATGCGTTATGCGTTATGCTTTATGCGTTATGCGTTATGCGTTATGCGTTATGCGTTATGAGTAATGAGTTATAAGTTATGCGTTATGCGTTATTCGTTATGAGTAATGAGTTATAAGTTATGCGTTATGCGTTATGCTTTATGCGTTATGCGTTATGCGTTATGCTTTATGCGTTATGCGTTACTCCTTATGAGTTATGAGTTATAAGTTATGCGTAATGCGGTATGCGTTATACGTTATACGTTATGCGTTATGCGTTATGCGTTATGAGTAATGAGTTATAAGTTATGCGTTATGCGTTATTCGTTATGAGTAATGAGTTATAAGTTATGCGTTATGCGTTATGCTTTATGCGTTATGCGTTATGCGTTATGCTTTATGCGTTATGCGTTACTCCTTATGAGTTATGAGTTATAAGTTATGCGTAATGCGGTATGCGTTATACGTTATACGTTATGCGTTATGCGTTATGCGTTATGCGTTATGCGTTATGCATTATGCTTTATCCGTTATGCGTTATGCGTTATGCTTTATGCGTTATGCGTTATGCGTTATGCGTTATGCGTTATGCGTTATGCGTTATGCGTTATGCGTTAGGCGATATACGTTTTGCGGTATTCGTTATGCGTTATGATTTATGCTTTATGCGTTATGCGTTATGCGTGATCCGACATGCGTTATGCATTTTGCGTTATGCGTTATTCGTTATGAGTTATGAGTTATAAGTTATGCGTAATGCGTTATGCGTTATGCGTTATGCATTATGCTTTATCCGTTATGCGTTATGCGTTATGCTTTATGCGTTATGCGTTATGCGTTATGCGTTATGCGTTATGCGTTATGCGTTATGCGTTATGCGTTATGCGTTATGCTTTATGCGTTATGCGTTACTCCTTATGAGTTATGAGTTATAAGTTATGCGTAATGCGGTATGCGTTATACGTTATACGTTATGCGTTATGCGTTATGCGTTATGCGTTATGCGTTATGCGTTATGCATTATGCTTTATCCGTTATGCGTTATGCGTTATGCTTTATGCGTTATGCGTTATGCGTTATGCGTTATGCGTTATGCGTTAGGCGTTATGCGTTAGGCGATATACGTTTTGCGGTATTCGTTATGCGTTATGATTTATGCTTTATGCGTTATGCGTTATGCGTGATCCGACATGCATTATGCATTTTGCGTTATGCGTTATTCGTTATGAGTTATGAGTTATAAGTTATGCGTAATGCGTTATGCGTTATGCGTTATGCATTATGCTTTATCCGTTATGCGTTATGCGTTATGCTTTATGCGTTATGCGTTATGCGTTATGCATTTTGCGTTATGCGTTATTCGTTTGAGTTATGAGTTATAAGTTATGCGTAATGCGTTATGCGTTATGCGTTATGCATTATGCTTTATCCGTTATGCGTTATGCGTTATGCTTTATGCGTTATGCGTTATGCGTTATGCGTTATGCGTTATGCGTTATGCGTTATTCGTTATGAGTAATGAGTTATAAGTTATGCGTTATGCGTAATGCGTTATGCGTTATGCGTTATGCGTTATGCTTTATGCGTTATGCTTTATGCGTTATGCGTTATGCGTTATGCGTTATGCGTTATGCTTTATGCGTTGTGCGTTATGCGTTATGAGTAATGAGTTATAAGTTATGCGTTATGCGTTATTCGTTATGAGTAATGAGTTATAAGTTATGCGTTATGCGTTATGCGTTATGCGTTATGCTTTATGCGTTATGCGTTATGCGTTATGCGTTATGCGTTATGATTTATGCTTTATGCGTTATGCGTTATGCGTGATCCGACATGCGTTATGCATTTTGCGTTATGCGTTATTCGTTATGAGTTATGAGTTATAAGTTATGCGTAATGCGTTATGCGTTATGCATTATGCTTTATCCGTTATGAGTTATGCGTTATGCTTTATGCGTTATGCGTTATGCGTTATGCATTTTGCGTTATGCGTTATTCGTTTGAGTTATGAGTTATAAGTTATGCGTAATGCGTTATGCGTTATGCGTTATGCATTATGCTTTATCCGTTATGCGTTATGCGTTATGCTTTATGCGTTATGCGTTATGCGTTATGCGTTATGCGTTATGCGTTATGCGTTATGCGTTATTCGTTATGAGTAATGAGTTATAAGTTATGCGTTATGCTTTATGCGTTATGCGTTATGCGTTATGCGTTATGCGTTATGCGTTATGCGTTATGCGTTATGCGTTATGCGTTATGCGTGATCCGACATGCGTTATGCATTTTGCGTTATGCGTTATGCGTTATGCGTTATGCGTTATGCGTTATGCGTTATGCGTGATCCGACATGCGTTATGCATTTTGCGTTATGCGTTATTCGTTATGAGTAATGAGTTATAAGTTATGCATAATGCGTTATGCATTATGCATTATGCTTTATCCGTTATGCGTTATGCGTTATGCTTTATGCGTTATGCGTTATGCGTTATGCGTTATGCGTTATGCGTTATGCGTTATGCGTTATGCCTTATGCGTTATGCGTTATGCGTTATGCGTTATGCGTTATGCGTTATGCGTTATGCGTTATGCGTTATGCGTTATACGGTATGCGTTATGCGTTATGCGTTATGCGTTATGCGTTATGCGTTATGCGTTATGCGTTATGCGTTATGCGTTATGCGTTATGCTTTATGCCTTATGCGTTATGCGTTATGCTTTATGCGTTATGCGTTACTCCTTATGAGTTATGAGTTATAAGTTATGCGTAATGCGTTATGCGTTATGGGTTATGCATTATTCTTTATCCGTTATGCGTTATGCGTTATGCTTTATGCGTTATGCGTTATGCGTTATGAGTAATGAGTTATAAGTTATGCGTTATGCGTTATTCGTTATGAGTAATGAGTTATAAGTTATGCGTTATGCGTTATGCTTTATGCGTTATGCGTTATGCGTTATGCTTTATGCGTTATGCGTTACTCCTTATGAGTTATGAGTTATAAGTTATGCGTAATGCGGTATGCGTTATACGTTATACGTTATGCGTTATGCGTTATGCGTTATGCGTTATGCGTTATGCATTATGCTTTATCCGTTATGCGTTATGCGTTATGCTTTATGCGTTATGCGTTATGCGTTATGCGTAATGCGTTATGCGTTATGCGTTATGCTTTATCCGTTATGCGTTATGCGTTATGCTTTATGCGTTATGCGTTATGCGTTATGCGTAATGCGTTATGCGTTATGCGTTATGCGTTATGCGTTATGCGTTATGCGTTATACAGTATGCGTTATGCGTTATGCGTTATGCGTTATGCGTTATGCGTTATGCGTTATGCGTTATGCGTTATGCGTTATGCGTTATGCGTTATGCGTTATGCGTTATGCGTTATGCTTTATGCCTTATGCGTTATGCGTTATGCTTTATGCGTTATGCGTTACTCCTTATGAGTTATGAGTTATAAGTTATGCGTAATGCGTTATGCGTTATGCGTTATGCATTATTCTTTATCCGTTATGCGTTATGCGTTATGCGTTATGCGTTATGCGTTATGCGTTATGAGTAATGAGTTATAAGTTATGCGTTATGCGTTATTCGTTATGAGTAATGAGTTATAAGTTATGCGTTATGCGTTATGCTTTATGCGTTATGCGTTATGCGTTATGCTTTATGCGTTATGCGTTACTCCTTATGAGTTATGAGTTATAAGTTATGCGTAATGCGGTATGCGTTATACGTTATACGTTATGCGTTATGCGTTATGCGTTATGCGTTATGCGTTATGCGTTATGCGTTATGCATTATGCTTTATCCGTTATGCGTTATGCGTTATGCTTTATGCGTTATGCGTTATGCGTTATGCGTTATGCGTTATGCGTTATGCGTTAGGCGATATACGTTTTGCGGTATTCGTTATGCGTTATGATTTATGCTTTATGCGTTATGCGTTATGCGTGATCCGACATGCGTTATGCATTTTGCGTTATGCGTTATTCGTTATGAGTTATGAGTTATAAGTTATGCGTAATGCGTTATGCGTTATGCGTTATGCATTATGCTTTATCCGTTATGCGTTATGCGTTATGCTTTATGCGTTATGCGTTATGCGTTATGCATTTTGCGTTATGCGTTATTCGTTTGAGTTATGAGTTATAAGTTATGCGTAATGCGTTATGCGTTATGCGTTATGCATTATGCTTTATCCGTTATGCGTTATGCGTTATGCTTTATGCGTTATGCGTTATGCGTTATGCGTTATGCGTTATGCGTTATGCGTTATGCGTTATTCGTTATGAGTAATGAGTTATAAGTTATGCGTTATGCGTAATGCGTTATGCGTTATGCGTTATGCGTTATGCTTTATGCGTTATGCGTTATGCGTTATGCTTTATGCGTTATGCGTTACTCCTTATGAGTTATGAGTTATAAGTTATGCGTAATGCGGTATGCGTTATACGTTATACGTTATGCGTTATGCGTTATGCGTTATGCGTTATGCGTTATGCATTATGCTTTATCCGTTATGCGTTATGCGTTATGCTTTATGCGTTATGCGTTATGCGTTATGCGTAATGCGTTATGCGTTATGCGTTATGCTTTATCCGTTATGCGTTATGCGTTATGCTTTATGCGTTATGCGTTATGCGTTATGAGTAATGAGTTATAAGTTATGCGTTATGCGTTATTCGTTATGAGTAATGAGTTATAAGTTATGCGTTATGCGTTATGCTTTATGCGTTATGCGTTATGCGTTATGCTTTATGCGTTATGCGTTACTCCTTATGAGTTATGAGTTATAAGTTATGCGTAATGCGGTATGCGTTATACGTTATACGTTATGCGTTATGCGTTATGCGTTATGCGTTATGCGTTATGCATTATGCTTTATCCGTTATGCGTTATGCGTTATGCTTTATGCGTTATGCGTTATGCGTTATGCGTAATGCGTTATGCGTTATGCGTTATGCTTTATCCGTTATGCGTTATGCGTTATGCTTTATGCGTTATGCGTTATGCGTTATGCGTAATGCGTTATGCGTTATGCGTTATGCGTTATGCGTTATGCGTTATGCGTTATACAGTATGCGTTATGCGTTATGCGTTATGCGTTATGCGTTATGCGTTATGCGTTATGCGTTATGCGTTATGCGTTATGCGTTATGCGTTATGCGTTATGCTTTATGCCTTATGCGTTATGCGTTATGCTTTATGCGTTATGCGTTACTCCTTATGAGTTATGAGTTATAAGTTATGCGTAATGCGTTATGCGTTATGCGTTATGCACTATTCTTTATCCGTTATGCGTTATGCGTTATGCTTTATGCGTTATGCGTTATGCGTTATGAGTAATGAGTTATAAGTTATGCGTTATGCGTTATTCGTTATGAGTAATGAGTTATAAGTTATGCGTTATGCGTTATGCTTTATGCGTTATGCGTTATGCGTTATGCTTTATGCGTTATGCGTTACTCCTTATGAGTTATGAGTTATAAGTTATGCGTAATGCGGTATGCGTTATACGTTATACGTTATGCGTTATGCGTTATGCGTTATGCGTTATGCGTTATGCGTTATGCATTATGCTTTATCCGTTATGCGTTATGCGTTATGCTTTATGCGTTATGCGTTATGCGTTATGCGTTATGCGTTATGCGTTATGCGTTAGGCGATATACGTTTTGCGGTATTCGTTATGCGTTATGATTTATGCTTTATGCGTTATGCGTTATGCGTGATCCGACATGCGTTATGCATTTTGCGTTATGCGTTATTCGTTATGAGTTATGAGTTATAAGTTATGCGTAATGCGTTATGCGTTATGCGTTATGCATTATGCTTTATCCGTTATGCGTTATGCGTTATGCTTTATGCGTTATGC
Source organism: Lasioglossum morio (assembly GCA_916610235.2). Classification (NCBI taxonomy): domain Eukaryota; kingdom Metazoa; phylum Arthropoda; class Insecta; order Hymenoptera; family Halictidae; genus Lasioglossum; species Lasioglossum morio. The sequence continues at coordinate 224,568 of CAKAJA020000248.1, read as the reverse complement.
GTTATGCGTTATGCATTTTGCGTTATGCGTTATTCGTTTGAGTTATGAGTTATAAGTTATGCGTAATGCGTTATGCGTTATGCGTTATGCATTATGCTTTATCCGTTATGCGTTATGCGTTATGCTTTATGCGTTATGCGTTATGCGTTATGCGTTATGCGTTATGAGTAATGAGTTATAAGTTATGCGTTATGCGTTATTCGTTATGAGTAATGAGTTATAAGTTATGCGTTATGCGTTATGCTTTATGCGTTATGCGTTATGCGTTATGCTTTATGCGTTATGCGTTACTCCTTATGAGTTATGAGTTATAAGTTATGCGTAATGCGGTATGCGTTATACGTTATACGTTATGCGTTATGCGTTATGCGTTATGCGTTATGCGTTATGCATTATGCTTTATCCGTTATGCGTTATGCGTTATGCTTTATGCGTTATGCGTTATGCGTTATGCGTAATGCGTTATGCGTTATGCGTTATGCTTTATCCGTTATGCGTTATGCGTTATGCTTTATGCGTTATGCGTTATGCGTTATGCGTAATGCGTTATGCGTTATGCGTTATGCGTTATGCGTTATGCGTTATGCGTTATACAGTATGCGTTATGCGTTATGCGTTATGCGTTATGCGTTATGCGTTATGCGTTATGCGTTATGCGTTATGCGTTATGCGTTATGCGTTATGCGTTATGCTTTATGCCTTATGCGTTATGCGTTATGCTTTATGCGTTATGCGTTACTCCTTATGAGTTATGTGTTATAAGTTATGCGTAATGCGTTATGCGTTATGCGTTATGCATTATTCTTTATCCGTTATGCGTTATGCGTTATGCTTTATGCGTTATGCGTTATGCGTTATGAGTAATGAGTTATAAGTTATGCGTTATGCGTTATTCGTTATGAGTAATGAGTTATAAGTTATGCGTTATGCGTTATGCTTTATGCGTTATGCGTTATGCGTTATGCTTTATGCGTTATGCGTTACTCCTTATGAGTTATGAGTTATAAGTTATGCGTAATGCGGTATGCGTTATACGTTATACGTTATGCGTTATGCGTTATGCGTTATGCGTTATGCGTTATGCGTTATGCATTATGCTTTATCCGTTATGCGTTATGCGTTATGCTTTATGCGTTATGCGTTATGCGTTATGCGTTATGCGTTATGCGTTATGCGTTAGGCGATATACGTTTTGCGGTATTCGTTATGCGTTATGATTTATGCTTTATGCGTTATGCGTTATGCGTGATCCGACATGCGTTATGCATTTTGCGTTATGCGTTATTCGTTATGAGTTATGAGTTTTAAGTTATGCGTAATGCGTTATGCGTTATGCGTTATGCATTATGCTTTATCCGTTATGCGTTATGCGTTATGCTTTATGCGTTATGCGTTATGCGTTATGCATTTTGCGTTATACGTTATTCGTTTGAGTTATGAGTTATAAGTTATGCGTAATGCGTTATGCGTTATGCGTTATGCATTATGCTTTATCCGTTATGCGTTATGCGTTATGCTTTATGCGTTATGCGTTATGCGTTATGCGTTATGCGTTATGCGTTATGCGTTATGCGTTATTCGTTATGAGTAATGAGTTATAAGTTATGCGTTATGCGTAATGCGTTATGCGTTATGCGTTATGCGTTATGCTTTATGCGTTATGCTTTATGCGTTATGCGTTATGCGTTATGCGTTATGCTTTATGCGTTATGCGTTATGCGTTATGAGTAATGAGTTATAAGTTAGGCGTTATGCGTTATTCGTTATGAGTAATGAGTTATAAGTTATGCGTTATGCGTTATGCTTTATGCGTTATGCGTTATGCGTTATGCGTTATGCGTTATGATTTATGCTTTATGCGTTATGCGTTATGCGTGATCCGACATGCGTTATGCATTTTGCGTTATGCGTTATTCGTTATGAGTTATGAGTTATAAGTTATGCGTAATGCGTTATGCGTTATGCGTTATGCATTATGCTTTATCCGTTATGCGTTATGCGTTATGCTTTATGCGTTATGCGTTATGCGTTATGCATTTTGCGTTATGCGTTATTCGTTTGAGTTATGAGTTATAAGTTATGCGTAATGCGTTATGCGTTATGCGTTATGCATTATGCTTTATCCGTTATGCGTTATGCGTTATGCTTTATGCGTTATGCGTTATGCGTTATGCGTTATGCGTTATGCGTTATGCGTTATGCGTTATGCGTTATTCGTTATGAGTAATGAGTTATAAGTTATGCGTTATGCTTTATGCGTTATGCGTTATGCGTTATGCGTTATGCGTTATGCGTTATGCGTTATGCGTTATGCGTTATGCGTTATGCGTTATGCGTTATGCGTTATGCGTGATCCGACATGCGTTATGCATTTTGCGTTATGCGTTATGCGTTATGCGTTATGCGTTATGCGTTATGCGTTATGCGTTATGCGTGATCCGACATGCGTTATGCATTTTGCGTTATGCGTTATTCGTTATGAGTAATGAGTTATAAGTTATGCATAATGCGTTATGCGTTATGCATTATGCTTTATCCGTTATGCGTTATGCGTTATGCTTTATGCGTTATGCGTTATGCGTTATGCGTTATGCGTTATGCGTTATGCGTTATGCGTTATGCCTTATGCGTTATGCGTTATGCGTTATGCGTTATGCGTTATGCGTTATGCGTTATGCGTTAAGCGTTATACGGTATGCGTTATGCGTTATGCGTTATGCGTTATGCGTTATGCGTTATGCGTTATGCGTTATGCGTTATGCGTTATGCGTTATGCGTTATGCTTTATGCCTTATGCGTTATGCGTTATGCTTTATGCGTTATGCGTTACTCCTTATGAGTTATGAGTTATAAGTTATGCGTAATGCGTTATGCGTTATGCGTTATGCATTATTCTTTATCCGTTATGCGTTATGCGTTATGCTTTATGCGTTATGCGTTATGCGTTATGAGTAATGAGTTATAAGTTATGCGTTATGCGTTATTCGTTATGAGTAATGAGTTATAAGTTATGCGTTATGCGTTATGCTTTATGCGTTATGCGTTATGCGTTATGCTTTATGCGTTATGCGTTACTCCTTATGAGTTATGAGTTATAAGTTATGCGTAATGCGGTATGCGTTATACGTTATACGTTATGCGTTATGCGTTATGCGTTATGCGTTATGCGTTATGCATTATGCTTTATCCGTTATGCGTTATGCGTTATGCTTTATGCGTTATGCGTTATGCGTTATGCGTTATGCGTTATGCGTTATGCGTTATGCGTTAGGCGATATACGTTTTGCGGTATTCGTTATGCGTTATGATTTATGCTTTATGCGTTATGCGTTATGCGTGATCCGACATGCGTTATGCATTTTGCGTTATGCGTTATTCGTTATGAGTTATGAGTTATAAGTTATGCGTAATGCGTTATGCGTTATGCGTTATGCATTATGCTTTATCCGTTATGCGTTATGCGTTATGCTTTATGCGTTATGCGTTATGCGTTATGCATTTTGCGTTATGCGTTATTCGTTTGAGTTATGAGTTATAAGTTATGCGTAATGCGTTATGCGTTATGCGTTATGCATTATGCTTTATCCGTTATGCGTTATGCGTTATGCTTTATGCGTTATGCGTTATACGTTATGCGTTATGCGTTATGCGTTATGCGTTATTCGTTATGAGTAATGAGTTATAAGTTATGCGTTATGCGTAATGCGTTATGCGTTATGCGTTATGCGTTATGCTTTATGCGTTATGCTTTATGCGTTATGCGTTATGCGTTATGAGTAATGAGTTATAAGTTATGCGTTATGCGTTATTCGTTATGAGTAATGAGTTATAAGTTATGCGTTATGCGTTATGCTTTATGCGTTATGCGTTATGCGTTATGCGTTATGATTTATGCTTTATGCGTTATGCGTTATGCGTGATCCGACATGCGTTATGCATTTTGCGTTATGCGTTATTCGTTATGAGTTATGAGTTATAAGTTATGCGTAATGCGTTATGCGTTATGCGTTATGCATTATGCTTTATCCGTTAAGCGTTATGCGTTATGCGTTATGCGTTATTCGTTATGCGTTATGCTTTATGCGTTATGCGTTATGCGTTATGCGTTATGCGTTATGCGTTATGCGTTATGCGTTATGCGTTATGCGTTATGCGTTATGCGTTATGCGTTATGCCTTATGCGTTATGCGTTATTCGTTATGAGTAATGAGTTATAAGTTATGCGTTATGCGTTATGCTTTATGCGTTATGCGTTATGCGTTATGCGTTATGCGTTATGCGTTATGCGTTATGCGTTATGCGTTATGCGTTATGCGTTATGCGTTATGCGTGATCCGACATGCGTTATGCATTTTGCGTTATGCGTTATTCGTTATGAGTTATGAGTTATAAGTTATGCATAATGCGTTATGCGTTATGCGTTATGCATTATGCTTTATCCGTTATGCGTTATGTGTAATGAGTTATAAGTTATGCGTTATGCGTTATGCTTTATGCGTTATGCGTTATGCGTTATGCGTTATGCGTTATGCGTCATGCGTTATGCGTTATGCGTTATGCGTTATGCGTTATACGGTATGCGTTATGCGTTATGCGTTATGCGTTATGCGTTATGCGTTATGCGTTATGCGTTATGCGTTATACGTTATACGTTATGCGTTATGCGTTATGCGTTATGCGTTATGCGTTATGCGTTATGCGTTATGCGTTATGCGTTATGCGTTATGCGTTATGCATTATGCGTTATGCGTTATGCGTTATGCGTTATGCGCTATGCGTTATGCATTATGCGTTATGCGTTATGCGTTCTGCGTTAAGCGTTATGCGTTTTGCTGTATTCGTTATGCGTTGTGCATTATGCGTTATGCGTTATGTGTTATGCTTTATGCGTTATGCGTTATGTGTTATGCTTTATGCGTTATGCGTTATGCGTTACGCATTATGCGTTATGCATTATTCGTTATGCGTTATGCGTTATGCGTTATGCATTATGCGTTATGCGTTATGCGTGATCCGTTATGCGTTAAGCGTTATGCGTTTTGCTGTATTCGTAATGCGTTGTGCATTATGCGTTATGCGTTATGTGTTATGCGTTATGCGTTATGCGTTATACGTTATGCGTTATGCGTTATGCGTGATCCGGTATGTGTTAGGCGATATACGTTTTGCAGTATTCGTTATGCGTTATGCGTTATGCTTTATGCGTTATGCGTTACTCCTTATGAGTTATGAGTTATAAGTTATGCGTAATGCGTTATGCGTTATGCGTTATGCTTTATCCGTTATGCGTTATGCGTTATGCTTTATGCGTTATGCGTTATGCGTTATGCGTTATGCGTTATGCGTTATGCGTTATGCGTTATGCGTTATGCCTTATGCGTTATGCGTTATGCGTTATGCGTTATGCGTTATGCGTTATGCGTTATGCGTTATACGGTATGCGTTATGCGTTATGCGTTATGCGTTATGCGTTATGCGTTATGCGTTATGCGTTATGCGTTATGCGTTATGCGTTATGCGTTATGCTTTATGCCTTATGCGTTATGCGTTATGCTTTATGCGTTATGCGTTACTCCTTATGAGTTATGAGTTATAAGTTATGCGTAATGCGTTATGCGTTATGCGTTATGCATTATTCTTTATCCGTTATGCGTTATGCGTTATGCTTTATGCGTTATGCGTTATGCGTTATGAGTAATGAGTTATAAGTTATGCGTTATGCGTTATTCGTTATGAGTAATGAGTTATAAGTTATGCGTTATGCGTTATGCTTTATGCGTTATGCGTTATGCGTTAGGCTTTATGCGTTATGCGTTACTCCTTATGAGTTATGAGTTATAAGTTATGCGTAATGCGGTATGCGTTATACGTTATACGTTATGCGTTATGCGTTATGCGTTATGCGTTATGCGTTATGCATTATGCTTTATCCGTTATGCGTTATGCGTTATGCTTTATGCGTTATGCGTTATGCGTTATGCGTTATGCGTTATGCGTTATGCGTTATGCGTTATGCGTTAGGCGATATACGTTTTGCGGTATTCGTTATGCGTTATGATTTATGCTTTATGCGTTATGCGTTATGCGTGATCCGACATGCGTTATGCATTTTGCGTTATGCGTTATTCGTTATGAGTTATGAGTTATAAGTTATGCGTAATGCGTTATGCGTTATGCGTTATGCATTATGCTTTATCCGTTATGCGTTATGCGTTATGCTTTATGCGTTATGCGTTATGCGTTATGCATTTTGCGTTATGCGTTATTCGTTTGAGTTATGAGTTATAAGTTATGCGTAATGCGTTATGCGTTATGCATTATGCTTTATCCGTTATGCGTTATGCGTTATGCTTTATGCGTTATGCGTTATGCGTTATGCGTTATGCGTTATGCGTTATGCGTTATGCGTTATGCGTTATGCGTTATTCATTATGAGTAATGAGTTATAAGTTATGCGTTATGCGTAATGCGTTATGCGTTATGCGTTATGCGTTATGCTTTATGCGTTATGCTTTATGCGTTATGCGTTATGCGTTATGCGTTATGCTTTATGCGTTATGCGTTATGCGTTATGAGTAATGAGTTATAAGTTATGCGTTATGCGTTATTCGTTATGAGTAATGAGTTATAAGTTATGCGTTATGCGTTATGCTTTATGCGTTATGCGTTATGCGTTATGCGTTATGATTTATGCTTTATGCGTTATGCGTTATGCGTGATCCGACATGCGTTATGCATTTTGCGTTATGCGTTATTCGTTATGAGTTATGAGTTATAAGTTATGCGTAATGCGTTATGCGTTATGCGTTATGCATTATGCTTTATCCGTTAAGCGTTATGCGTTATGCTTTATGCGTTATGCGTTATGCGTTATGCATTTTGCGTTATGCGTTATTCGTTTGAGTTATGAGTTATAAGTTATGCGTAATGCGTTATGCGTTATGCGTTATGCATTATGCTTTATCCGTTATGCGTTATGCGTTATGCTTTATGCGTTATGCGTTATGCGTTATGCGTTATGCGTTATGCGTTATGCGTTATGCGTTATTCGTTATGAGTAATGAGTTATAAGTTATGCGTTATGCGTAATGCGTTATGCGTTATGCGTTATGCGTTATGCTTTATGCGTTATGCTTTATGCGTTATGCGTTATGCGTTATGCGTTATGCTTTATGCGTTATGCGTTATGCGTTATGCTTTATGCGTTATGCGTTATGCGTTATGCGTTATGAGTAATGAGTTATAAGTTATGCGTTATGCGTTATTCGTTATGAGTAATGAGTTATAAGTTATGCGTTATGCGTTATGCTTTATGCGTTATGCGTTATGCGTTATGCGTTATGCTTTATGCGTTATGCGTTACTCCTTATGAGTTATGAGTTATAAGTTATGCGTAATGCGGTATTCGTTATACGTTATACGTTATGCGTTATGCGTAATGCGGTATTCGTTATACGTTATACGTTATGCGTTATGCGTTATGCGTTATGCGTTATGCGTTATGCGTTATGCTTTATGCGTTATGCGTTATTAGTTACACGTTATGCGTTATGCGTTATGCGTTATGCGTTATGCGTTAGGGGTTATGCGTTATGCGTTATGCGTTAGGCGTTATGCGTTATGCGTTATGCGTTATGCGTTATGAGTTATACGTTATGCGTTATGCGTTAGGGGTTATGCGTTATGCGTTATGCGTTATGCTTTATGCGTTATGCATTATGCGTTATGCGTTATGCGATATGCGTTATCCGTTATGCGTTATGCGTTATGCGTTATTCGTTATGAGTAATGAGTTATAAGTTATGCGTTATGCGTTATGCTTTATGCGTTATGCGTTATGCGTTATGCTTTATGCGTTATGCGTTATGCGTTATGAGTAATGAGTTATAAGTTATGCGTTATGCGTTATTCGTTATGAGTAATGAGTTATAAGTTATGCGTTATGCGTTATGCTTTATGCGTTATGCGTTATGCGTTATGCTTTATGCGTTATGCGTTACTCCTTATGAGTTATGAGTTATGCGTTATGCGTTATGCGTTATGCGTTATGCGTTATGCGCTATGCGTTATGCATTATGCGTTATGCGTTATACGTTATGCGTTAAGCGTTATGCGTTTTGCTGTATTCGTTATGCGTTGTACATTATGCGTTATGCGTTATGTGTTATGCTTTATGCGTTATGCGTTATGCGTTACGCTTTATGCGTTATGCATTATGCGTTATGCGTTATGCGTAATGAGTTATAAGTTATGCGTTATGCGTTATGCTTTATGCGTTATGCGTTATGCGTTATGCGTTATGCTTTATGCGTTATGCGTTACTCCTTATGAGTTATGAGTTATAAGTTATGCGTAATGCGGTATTCGTTATACGTTATACGTTATGCGTTATGCGTAATGCGGTATTCGTTATACGTTATACGTTATGCGTTATGCGTTATGCGTTATGCGTTATGCGTTATGCTTTATGCGTTATGCGTTATTAGTTACACGTTATGCGTTATTCGTTATGCGTTATGCGTTATGCGTTAGGGGTTATGCGTTATGCGTTATGCGTTAGGCGTTATGCGTTATGCGTTATGCGTTATGCGTTATGAGTTATACGTTATGCGTTATGCGTTAGGGGTTATGCGTTATGCGTTATGCGTTATGCTTTATGCGTTATGCATTATGCGTTATGCGTTATGCGATATGCGTTATCCGTTATGCGTTATGCGTTATGCGTTATTCGTTATGAGTAATGAGTTATAAGTTATGCGTTATGCGTTATGCTTTATGCGTTATGCGTTATGCGTTATGCTTTATGCGTTATGCGTTATGCGTTATGAGTAATGAGTTATAAGTTATGCGTTATGCGTTATTCGTTATGAGTAATGAGTTATAAGTTATGCGTTATGCGTTATGCTTTATGCGTTATGCGTTATGCGTTATGCTTTATGCGTTATGCGTTACTCCTTATGAGTTATGAGTTATGCGTTATGCGTTATGCGTTATGCGTTATGCGTTATGCGTTATGCGTTATGCATTATGCGTTATGCGTTATACGTTATGCGTTAAGCGTTATGCGTTTTGCTGTATTCGTTATGCGTTGTACATTATGCGTTATGCGTTATGTGTTATGCTTTATGCGTTATGCGTTATGCGTTACGCTTTATGCGTTATGCATTATGCGTTATGCGTTATGCGTTATGCGTTATGCATTATGCGTTATGCGTTATGCGTGATCCGTTATGCGTTAAGCGTTATGCGTTTTGCTGTATTCGTAATGCGTTGTGCATTATGCGTTATGCGTTATGTGTTATGCGTTATGCGTTATGCGTTATACGTTATGCGTTATGCGTTATGCGTGATCCGTTATGTGTTAGGCGATATACGTTTTGCGGTATTCGTTATGCGTTATGCGTTATGCTTTATGCGTTATGCGTTACTCCTTATGAGTTATGAGTTATAAGTTATGCGTAATGCGTTATGCGTTATGCGTTATGCTTTATGCGTTATGCGTTACTCCTTATGAGTTATGAGTTATAAGTTATGCGTAATGCGTTATGCTTTATGCGTTATGCGTTATGCGTTATGCGTTATGCGTTATGCGTTATACGTTATGCGTTATTCGTTATGCGTTATGCTTTATGCGTTATGCGTTATGCGTTATGCGTTATGCGTTATGCGTTATGCGTTATGCGTTATGCGTTATGCGTTATGCCTTATGCGTTATGCGTTATTCGTTATGAGTAATGAGTTATAAGTTATGCGTTATGCGTTATGCTTTATGCATTATGCGGTATGCGTTATGCGTTATGCGTTATGCGTTATGCGTTATGCGTTATGCGTTATGCGTTATGCGTGATCCGACATGCGTTATGCGTTATTCGTTATGAGTTATGAGTTATAAGTTATGCATAATGCGTTATGCGTTATGCGTTATGCATTATGCTTTATCCGTTATGCGTTATGCGTTATGCTTTATGCGTTATGCGTTATGCGTTATGCGTTATGCGTTATGCGTTATGCCTTATGCGTTATGCGTTATTCGTTATGAGTAATGAGTTATAAGTTATGCGTTATGCGTTATGCTTTATGCGTTATGCGTTATGCGTTATGCGTTATGCGTTATGCGTTATGCGTTATGCGTTATGCGTTATGCGTTATGCGTTATGCGTTATGCGTTACGCGTTATGCGTTATGCGTTATGCGTTATACGGTATGCGTTATGCGTTATGGGTTATGCGTTATGCGTTATGCGTTATGCGTTATGCGTTATGCGTTATTCTTTATGCTTTATGCGTTATGCGTTATGCTTTATGCGTTATGCGTTACTCCTTATGAGTTATGAGTTATAAGTTATGCGTAATGCGTTATGCGTTATGCGTTATGCATTATTCTTTATCCGTTATGCGTTATGCGTTATGCTTTATGCGTTATGCGTTATGCGTTATGCGTTATGAGTAATGAGTTATAAGTTATGCGTTATGCGTTATTCGTTATGAGTAATGAGTTATAAGTTATGCGTTATGCGTTATGCTTTATGCGTTATGCGTTATGCGTTATGCTTTATGCGTTATGCGTTACTCCTTATGAGTTATGAGTTATAAGTTATGCGTAATGCGGTATGCGTTATACGTTATACGTTATGCGTTATGCGTTATGCGTTATGCGTTATGCGTTATGCGTTGTGCGTTATGCGTTATGCGTTATGCGCTATGCGTTATGCATTATGCGTTATGCGTTATGCGTTATGCGTTATGCGTTAAGCGTTATGCGTTTTGCGTTATGCGTTATGCGTTATGCGTGATCCGACATGCGTTATGCATTTTGCGTTATGCGTTATTCGTTATGAGTAATGAGTTATAAGTTATGCATAATGCGTTATGCGTTATGCATTATGCTTTATCCGTTATGCGTTATGCGTTATGCTTTATGCGTTATGCGTTATGCGTTATGCGTTATGCGTTATGCGTTATGCGTTATGCGTTATGCCTTATGCGTTATGCGTTATGCGTTATGCGTTATGCGTTATGCGTTATGCGTTCAGCGTTATACGGTATGCGTTATGCGTTATGCGTTATGCGTTATGCGTTATGCGTTATGCGTTATGCGTTATGCGTTATGCGTTATGCGTTATGCGTTATGCGTTATGCGTTATGCGTTATGCTTTATGCCTTATGCGTTATGCGTTATGCTTTATGCGTTATGCGTTACTCCTTATGAGTTATGAGTTATAAGTTATGCGTAATGCGTTATGCGTTATGCGTTATGCATTATTCTTTATCCGTTATGCGTTATGCGTTATGCTTTATGCGTTATGCGTTATGCGTTATGAGTAATGAGTTATAAGTTATGCGTTATGCGTTATTCGTTATGAGTAATGAGTTATAAGTTATGCGTTATGCGTTATGCTTTATGCGTTATGCGTTATGCGTTATGCTTTATGCGTTATGCGTTACTCCTTATGAGTTATGAGTTATAAGTTATGCGTAATGCGGTATGCGTTATACGTTATACGTTATGCGTTATGCGTTATGCGTTATGCATTATGCTTTATCCGTTATGCGTTATGCGTTATGCTTTATGCGTTATGCGTTATGCGTTATGCGTTATGCGTTATGCGTTATGCGTTATGCGTTATGCGTTAGGCGATATACGTTTTGCGGTATTCGTTATGCGTTATGATTTATGCTTTATGCGTTATGCGTTATGCGTGATCCGACATGCGTTATGCATTTTGCGTTATGCGTTATTCGTTATGAGTTATGAGTTATAAGTTATGCGTAATGCGTTATGCGTTATGCGTTATGCATTATGCTTTATCCGTTATGCGTTATGCGTTATGCTTTATGCGTTATGCGTTATGCGTTATGCATTTTGCGTTATGCGTTATTCGTTTGAGTTATGAGTTATAAGTTATGCGTAATGCGTTATGCGTTATGCGTTATGCATTATGCTTTATCCGTTATGCGTTATGCGTTATGCTTTATGCGTTATGCGTTATACGTTATGCGTTATGCGTTATGCGTTATGCGTTATTCGTTATGAGTAATGAGTTATAAGTTATGCGTTATGCGTAATGCGTTATGCGTTATGCGTTATGCGTTATGCGTTATGCGTTATGCGTTATTCGTTATGCGTTATGCTTTATGCGTTATGCGTTATGCGTTATGCGTTATGCGTTATGCGTTATGCGTTATGCGTTATGCGTTATGCGTTATGCGTTATGCGTTATGCCTTATGCGTTATGCGTTATTCGTTATGAGTAATGAGTTATAAGTTATGCGTTATGCGTTATGCTTTATGCGTTATGCGTTATGCGTTATGCGTTATGCGTTATGCGTTATGCGTTATGCGTTATGCGTTATGCGTTATGCGTTATGCGTTATGCGTTATGCGTGATCCGACATGCGTTATGCATTTTGCGTTATGCGTTATTCGTTATGAGTTATGAGTTATAAGTTATGCATAATGCGTTATGCGTTATGCGTTATGCATTATGCTTTATCCGTTATGCGTTATGTGTAATGAGTTATAAGTTATGCGTTATGCGTTATGCTTTATGCGTTATGCGTTATGCGTTATGCGTTATGCGTTATGCGTCATGCGTTATGCGTTATGCGTTATGCGTTATGCGTTATACGGTATGCGTTATGCGTTATGCGTTATGCGTTATGCGTTATGCGTTATGCGTTATGCGTTATGCGTTATACGTTATACGTTATGCGTTATGCGTTATGCGTTATGCGTTATGCGTTATGCGTTTTGCGTTATGCGTTATGCGTTATGCGTTATGCGTTATGCATTATGCGTTATGCGTTATGCGTTATGCGTTATGCGCTATGCGTTATGCATTATGCGTTATGCGTTATGCGTTCTGCGTTAAGCGTTATGCGTTTTGCTGTATTCGTTATGCGTTGTGCATTATGCGTTATGCGTTATGTGTTATGCTTTATGCGTTATGCGTTATGTGTTATGCTTTATGCGTTATGCGTTATGCGTTACGCATTATGCGTTATGCATTATGCGTTATGCGTTATGCGTTATGCGTTATGCATTATGCGTTATGCGTTATGCGTGATCCGTTATGCGTTAAGCGTTATGCGTTTTGCTGTATTCGTAATGCGTTGTGCATTATGCGTTATGCGTTATGTGTTATGCGTTATGCGTTATGCGTTATACGTTATGCGTTATGCGTTATGCGTGATCCGGTATGTGTTAGGCGATATACGTTTTGCAGTATTCGTTATGCGTTATGCGTTATGCTTTATGCGTTATGCGTTACTCCTTATGAGTTATGAGTTATAAGTTATGCGTAATGCGTTATGCGTTATGCGTTATGCATTATTCTTTATCCGTTATGCGTTATGCGTTATGCTTTATGCGTTATGCGTTATGCGTTATGAGTAATGAGTTATAAGTTATGCGTTATGCGTTATTCGTTATGAGTAATGAGTTATAAGTTATGCGTTATGCGTTATGCTTTATGCGTTATGCGTTATGCGTTAGGCTTTATGCGTTATGCGTTACTCCTTATGAGTTATGAGTTATAAGTTATGCGTAATGCGGTATGCGTTATACGTTATACGTTATGCGTTATCCGTTATGCGTTTTGCGTTATGCGTTATTCGTTATGAGTAATGAGTTATAAGTTATGCGTTATGCGTTATGCTTTATGCGTTATGCGTTATGCGTTATGCTTTATGCGTTATGCGTTATGCGTTATGAGTAATGAGTTATGCGTTATGCGTTATGCGTTATTCGTTATGCTTTATGCGTTATGCGTTATTAGTTACACGTTATGCGTTATGCGTTATGCGTTATGCGTTATGCGTTATGCGTTATGCGTTATGCGTTATGCGTTATGCGTTATGCGTTATTCGTTATGCGTTATGCTTTATGCGTTATGCGTTATGCGTTATGCGTTATGCGTTATGCGTTATGCGTTATGCGTTATGCGTTATGCGTTATGCGTTATGCCTTATGCGTTATGCGTTATTCGTTATGAGTAATGAGTTATAAGTTATGCGTTATGCGTTATGCTTTATGCGTTATGCGTTATGCGTTATGCGTTATGCGTTATGCGTTATGCGTTATGCGTTATGCGTTATGCGTTATGCGTTATGCGTTATGCGTTATGCGTTATGCGTTATGCGTGATCCGACATGCGTTATGCATTTTGCGTTATGCGTTATTCGTTATGAGTTATGAGTTATAAGTTATGCATAATGCGTTATGCGTTATGCGTTATGCATTATGCTTTATCCGTTATGCGTTATGTGTAATGAGTTATAAGTTATGCGTTATGCGTTATGCTTTATGCGTTATGCGTTATGCGTTATGCGTTATGCGTTATGCGTTATGCGTCATGCGTTATGCGTTATGCGTTATGCGTTATGCGTTATACGGTATGCGTTATGCGTTATGCGTTATGCGTTATGCGTTATGCGTTATGCGTTATGCGTTATGCGTTATACGTTATACGTTATGCGTTATGCGTTATGCGTTATGCGTTATGCGTTATGCGTTTTGCGTTATGCGTTATGCGTTATGCGTTATGCGTTATGCATTATGCGTTATGCGTTATGCGTTATGCGTTATGCGCTATGCGTTATGCATTATGCGTTATGCGTTATGCGTTCTGCGTTAAGCGTTATGCGTTTTGCTGTATTCGTTATGCGTTGTGCATTATGCGTTATGCGTTATGTGTTATGCTTTATGCGTTATGCGTTATGTGTTATGCTTTATGCGTTATGCGTTATGCGTTACGCATTATGCGTTATGCATTATGCGTTATGCGTTATGCGTTATGCGTTATGCATTATGCGTTATGCGTTATGCGTGATCCGTTATGCGTTAAGCGTTATGCGTTTTGCTGTATTCGTAATGCGTTGTGCATTATGCGTTATGCGTTATGTGTTATGCGTTATGCGTTATGCGTTATACGTTATGCGTTATGCGTTATGCGTGATCCGGTATGTGTTAGGCGATATACGTTTTGCAGTATTCGTTATGCGTTATGCGTTATGCTTTATGCGTTATGCGTTACTCCTTATGAGTTATGAGTTATAAGTTATGCGTAATGCGTTATGCGTTATGCGTTATGCATTATTCTTTATCCGTTATGCGTTATGCGTTATGCTTTATGTGTTATGCGTTATGCGTTATGCGTTATACGTTATGCGTTATGCGTTATGCGTGATCCGGTATGTGTTAGGCGATATACGTTTTGCAGTATTCGTTATGCGTTATGCGTTATGCTTTATGCGTTATGCGTTACTCCTTATGAGTTATGAGTTATAAGTTATGCGTAATGCGTTATGCGTTATGCGTTATGCATTATTCTTTATCCGTTATGCGTTATGCGTTATGCTTTATGCGTTATGCGTTATGCGTTATGAGTTATAAGTTATGCGTAATGCGTTATGCGTTATGCGTTATGCATTATTCTTTATCCGTTATGCGTTATGCGTTATGCTTTATGCGTTATGCGTTATGCGTTATGAGTAATGAGTTATAAGTTATGCGTTATGCGTTATTCGTTATGAGTAATGAGTTATAAGTTATGCGTTATGCGTTATGCTTTATGCGGTATGCGTTATGCGTTAGGCTTTATGCGTTATGCGTTACTCCTTATGAGTTATGAGTTATAAGTTATGCGTAATGCGGTATGCGTTATACGTTATACGTTATGCGTTATGCGTTATGCGTTATGCGTTATGCGTTATGCGTTATGCATTATGCTTTATCCGTTATGCGTTATGCGTTATGCTTTATGCGTTATGCGTTATGCGTTATGCGTTATGCGTTATGCGTTATGCGTTATGCGTTATGCGTTATGCGTTAGGCGATATACGTTTTGCGGTATTCGTTATGCGTTATGATTTATGCTTTATGCGTTATGCGTTATGCGTGATCCGACATGCGTTATGCATTTTGCGTTATGCGTTATTCGTTATGAGTTATGAGTTATAAGTTATGCGTAATGCGTTATGCGTTATGCGTTATGCATTATGCTTTATCCGTTAAGCGTTATGCGTTATGCTTTATGCGTTATGCGTTATGCGTTATGCATTTTGCGTTATGCGTTATTCGTTTGAGTTATGAGTTATAAGTTATGCGTAATGCGTTATGCGTTATGCGTTATGCATTATGCTTTATCCGTTATGCGTTATGCGTTATGCTTTATGCGTTATGCGTTATGCGTTATGCGTTATGCGTTATGCGTTATGCGTTATGCGTTATTCGTTATGAGTAATGAGTTATAAGTTATGCGTTATGCGTAATGCGTTATGCGTTATGCGTTATGCTTTATGCGTTATGCTTTATGCGTTATGCGTTATGCGTTATGCGTTATGCTTTATGCGTTATGCGTTATGCGTTATGAGTAATGAGTTATAAGTTATGCGTTATGCGTTATTCGTTATGAGTAATGAGTTATAAGTTATGCGTTATGCGTTATGCTTTATGCGTTATGCGTTATGCGTTATGCGTTATGCTTTATGCGTTATGCGTTACTCCTTATGAGTTATGAGTTATAAGTTATGCGTAATGTGGTATTCGTTATACGTTATACGTTATGCGTTATGCGTAATGCGGTATTCGTTATACGTTATACGTTATGCGTTATGCGTTATGCGTTATGCGTTATGCGTTATGCGTTATGCTTTATGCGTTATGCGTTATTAGTTACACGTTATGCGTTATGCGTTATGCGTTATGCGTTATGCGTTAGGGGTTATGCGTTATGCGTTATGCGTTAGGCGTTATGCGTTATGCGTTATGCGTTATGCGTTATGAGTTATACGTTATGCGTTATGCGTTAGGGGTTATGCGTTATGCGTTATGCGTTATGCTTTATGCGTTTTGCATTATGCGTTATGCGTTATGCGATATGCGTTATCCGTTATGCGTTTTGCGTTATGCGTTATTCGTTATGAGTAATGAGTTATAAGTTATGCGTTATGCGTTATGCTTTATGCGTTATGCGTTATGCGTTATGCTTTATGCGTTATGCGTTATGCGTTATGAGTAATGAGTTATAAGTTATGCGTTATGCGTTATTCGTTATGAGTAATGAGTTATAAGTTATGCGTTATGCGTTATGCTTTATGCGTTATGCGTTATGCGTTATGCTTTATGCGTTATGCGTTACTCCTTATGAGTTATGAGTTATGCGTTATGCGTTATGCGTTATGCGTTATGCGTTATGCGCTATGCGTTATGCATTATGCGTTATGCGTTATACGTTATGCGTTAAGCGTTATGCGTTTTGCTGTATTCGTTATGCGTTGTACATTATGCGTTATGCGTTATGTGTTGTGCTTTATGCGTTATGCGTTATGCGTTACGCTTTATGCGTTATGCATTATGCGTTATGCGTTATGCGTAATGAGTTATAAGTTATGCGTTATGCGTTATGCTTTATGCGTTATGCGTTATGCGTTATGCGTTATGCTTTATGCGTTATGCGTTACTCCTTATGAGTTATGAGTTATAAGTTATGCGTAATGCGGTATTCGTTATACGTTATACGTTATGCGTTATGCGTAATGCGGTATTCGTTATACGTTATACGTTATGCGTTATGCGTTATGCGTTATGCGTTATGCGTTATGCTTTATGCGTTATGCGTTATTAGTTACACGTTATGCGTTATGCGTTATGCGTTATGCGTTATGCGTTAGGGGTTATGCGTTATGCGTTATGCGTTAGGCGTTATGCGTTATGCGTTATGCGTTATGCGTTATGAGTTATACGTTATGCGTTATGCGTTAGGGGTTATGCGTTATGCGTTATGCGTTATGCTTTATGCGTTATGCATTATGCGTTATGCGTTATGCGATATGCGTTATCCGTTATGCGTTATGCGTTATGCGTTATTCGTTATGAGTAATGAGTTATAAGTTATGCGTTATGCGTTATGCTTTATGCGTTATGCATTATGCGTTATGCTTTATGCGTTATGCGTTATGCGTTATGAGTAATGAGTTATAAGTTATGCGTTATGCGTTATTCGTTATGAGTAATGAGTTATAAGTTATGCGTTATGCGTTATGCTTTATGCGTTATGCGTTATGCGTTATGCTTTATGCGTTATGCGTTACTCCTTATGAGTTATGAGTTATGCGTTATGCGTTATGCGTTATGCGTTATGCGTTATGCGCTATGCGTTATGCATTATGCGTTATGCGTTATACGTTATGCGTTAAGCGTTATGCGTTTTGCTGTATTCGTTATGCGTTGTACATTATGCGTTATGCGTTATGTGTTATGCTTTATGCGTTATGCGTTATGCGTTACGCTTTATGCGTTATGCATTATGCGTTATGCGTTATGCGTTATGCGTTATGCATTATGCGTTATGCGTTATGCGTGATCCGTTATGCGTTAAGCGTTATGCGTTTTGCTGTATTCGTAATGCGTTGTGCATTATGCGTTATGCGTTATGTGTTATGCGTTATGCGTTATGCGTTATACGTTATGCGTTATGCGTTATGCGTGATCCGTTATGTGTTAGGCGATATACGTTTTGCGGTATTCGTTATGCGTTATGCGTTATGCTTTATGCGTTATGCGTTACTCCTTATGAGTTATGAGTTATAAGTTATGCGTAATGCGTTATGCGTTGTTCGTTATGCTTTATGCGTTATGCGTTACTCCTTATGAGTTATGAGTTATAAGTTATGCGTAATGCGTTATGCTTTATGCGTTATGCGTTATGCGTTATGCGTTATGCGTTATGCGTTATGCGTTATGCGTTATTCGTTATGCGTTATGCTTTATGCGTTATGCGTTATGCGTTATGCGTTATGCGTTATGCGTTATGCGTTATGCGTTATGCGTTATGCGTTATGCGTTATGCCTTATGCGTTATGCGTTATTCGTTATGAGTAATGAGTTATAAGTTATGCGTTATGCGTTATGCTTTATGCATTATGCGGTATGCGTTATGCGTTATGCGTTATGCGTTATGCGTTATGCGTTATGCGTTATGCGTTATGCGTGATCCGACATGCGTTATGCGTTATTCGTTATGAGTTATGAGTTATAAGTTATGCATAATGCGTTATGCGTTATGCGTTATGCATTATGCTTTATCCGTTATGCGTTATGCGTTATGCTTTATGCGTTATGCGTTATGCGTTATGCGTTATGCGTTATGCGTTATGCCTTATGCGTTATGCGTTATTCGTTATGAGTAATGAGTTATAAGTTATGCGTTATGCGTTATGCTTTATGCGTTATGCGTTATGCGTTATGCGTTATGCGTTATGCGTTATGCGTTATGCGTTATGCGTTATGCGTTATGCGTTATGCGTTATGCGTTATGCGTTATGCGTTATACGGTATGCGTTATGCGTTATGCGTTATGCGTTATGCGTTATGCGTTATGCGTTATGCGTTATGCGTTATTCTTTATGCGTTATGCGTTATGCGTTATGCTTTATGCGTTATGCGTTACTCCTTATGAGTTATGAGTTATAAGTTATGCGTAATGCGTTATGCGTTATGCGTTATGCATTATTCTTTATCCGTTATGCGTTATGCGTTATGCTTTATGCGTTATGCGTTATGCGTTATGAGTAATGAGTTATAAGTTATGCGTTATGCGTTATTCGTTATGAGTAATGAGTTATAAGTTATGCGTTATGCGTTATGCTTTATGCGTTATGCGTTATGCGTTATGCTTTATGCGTTATGCGTTACTCCTTATGAGTTATGAGTTATAAGTTATGCGTAATGCGGTATGCGTTATACGTTATACGTTATGCGTTATGCGTTATGCGTTATGCGTTATGCGTTATGCGTTGTGCGTTATGCGTTATGCGTTATGCGCTATGCGTTATGCATTATGCGTTATGCGTTATGCGTTATGCGTTATGCGTTAAGCGTTATGCGTTTTGCGTTATGCGTTAAGCGTTATGCGTTTTGCGTTATGTGTTATGCTTTATGCTTTATGCGTTATGCGTTATGCGTTACGCTTTATGCGTTATGCATTATGCGTTATGCGTTATGCGTTATGCATTATGCGTTATGCGTTATGCGTGATCCGTTATGCGTTAAGCGTTATGCGTTTTGCTGTATTCGTAATGCGTTGTGCATTATGCGTTATGCGTTATGTGATATGCGTTATGCGTTATGCGTTACTCCTTATGAGTTATGAGTTATAAGTTATGCGTAATGCGTTATGCTTTATGCGTTATGCGTTATGCGTTATGCGTTATTCGTTATGCGTTATGCTTTATGCGTTATGCGTTATGCGTTATGCGTTATGCGTTATGCGTTATGCGTTATGCCTTATGCGTTATGCGTTATTCGTTATGAGTAATGAGTTATAAGTTATGCGTTATGCGTTATGCTTTATGCGTTATGCGTTATGCGTTATGCGTTATGCGTTATGCGTTATGCGTTATTCGTTATGCGTTATGCTTTATGCGTTATGCGTTATGCGTTATGCGTTATGCGTTATGCGTTATGCGTTATGCGTTATGCGTTATGCGTTATGCGTTATGCCTTATGCGTTATGCGTTATTCGTTATGAGTAATGAGTTATAAGTTATGCGTTATGCGTTATGCTTTATGCATTATGCGGTATGCGTTATGCGTTATGCGTTATGCGTTATGCGTTATGCGTTATGCGTTATGCGTTATGCGTGATCCGACATGCGTTATGCGTTATTCGTTATGAGTTATGAGTTATAAGTTATGCATAATGCGTTATGCGTTATGCGTTATGCATTATGCTTTATCCGTTATGCGTTATGCGTTATGCTTTATGCGTTATGCGTTATGCGTTATGCGTTATGCGTTATGCCTTATGCGTTATGCGTTATTCGTTATGAGTAATGAGTTATAAGTTATGCGTTATGCGTTATGCTTTATGCGTTATGCGTTATGCGTTATGCGTTATGCGTTATGCGTTATGCGTTATGCGTTATGCGTTATGCGTTATGCGTTATGCGTTATGCGTTATGCGTTATGCGTTATGCGTTATGCGTTATGCGTTATGCGTTATGCGTTATACGGTATGCGTTATGCGTTATGCGTTATGCGTTATGCGTTATGCGTTATGCGTTATGCGTTATGCGTTATTCTTTATGCGTTATGCGTTATGCGTTATGCTTTATGCGTTATGCGTTACTCCTTATGAGTTATGAGTTATAAGTTATGCGTAATGCGTTATGCGTTATGCGTCATGCATTATTCTTTATCCGTTATGCGTTATGCGTTATGCTTTATGCGTTATGCGTTATGCGTTATGAGTAATGAGTTATAAGTTATGCGTTATGCGTTATTCGTTATGAGTAATGAGTTATAAGTTATGCGTTATGCGTTATGCTTTATGCGTTATGCGTTATGCGTTATGCTTTATGCGTTATGCGTTACTCCTTATGAGTTATGAGTTATAAGTTATGCGTAATGCGGTATGCGTTATACGTTATACGTTATGCGTTATGCGTTATGCGTTATGCGTTATGCGTTATGCGTTGTGCGTTATGCGTTATGCGTTATGCGCTATGCGTTATGCATTATGCGTTATGCGTTATGCGTTATGCGTTATGCGTTAAGCGTTATGCGTTTTGCGTTATGCGTTAAGCGTTATGCGTTTTGCGTTATGTGTTATGCTTTATGCTTTATGCGTTATGCGTTATGCGTTACGCTTTATGCGTTATGCATTATGCGTTATGCGTTATGCGTTATGCATTATGCGTTATGCGTTATGCGTGATCCGTTATGCGTTAAGCGTTATGCGTTTTGCTGTATTCGTAATGCGTTGTGCATTATGCGTTATGCGTTATGTGATATGCGTTATGCGTTATGCGTTACTCCTTATGAGTTATGAGTTATAAGTTATGCGTAATGCGTTATGCTTTATGCGTTATGCGTTATGCGTTATGCGTTATTCGTTATGCGTTATGCTTTATGCGTTATGCGTTATGCGTTATGCGTTATGCGTTATGCGTTATGCGTTATGCCTTATGCGTTATGCGTTATTCGTTATGAGTAATGAGTTATAAGTTATGCGTTATGCGTTATGCTTTATGCGTTATGCGTTATGCGTTATGCGTTATGCGTTATGCGTTATGCGTTATGCGTTATGCGTTATGCGTTATGCGTTATGCGTGATCCGACATGCGTTATGCATTTTGCGTTCTGCTTTATGCGTTATGCGTTATGCGTTATGCGTTATGCGTTATGCGTTAAGCGTTGTGCGTTATGCGTTATGCGTTATGCGTTATGCGTTATGCGTTATGCGTTATGCGTTATGCGTTATGCGTGATCCGACATGCGTTATGCATTTTGCGTTATGCGTTATTCGTTATGAGTTATGAGTTATAAGTTATGCATAATGCGTTATGCGTTATGCGTTATGCATTATGCTTTATCCGTTATGCGTTATGTTTAATGAGTTATAAGTTATGCGGTATGCGTTATGCTTTATGCGTTATGCGTTATGCGTTATGCGTTATTCGTTATGCGTTATGCTTTATGCGTTATGCGTTATGCGTTATGCGTTATGCGTTATGCGTTATGCGTTATGCCTTATGCGTTATGCGTTATTCGTTATGAGTAATGAGTTATAAGTTATGCGTTATGCGTTATGCTTTATGCGTTATGCGTCATGCGTTATGCGTTATGCGTTATGCGTTATGCGTTATGCGTTATGCGTTATGCGTTATGCGTGATCCGACATGCGTTATGCATTTTGCGTTATGCTTTATGCGTTATGCGTTATGCGTTATGCGTTATGCGTTATGCGTTAAGCGTTATGCGTTATGCGTTATGCGTTATGCGTTATGCGTTATGCGTTATGCGTTATGCGTTATGCGTTATGCGTTATGCGTGATCCGACATGCGTTATGCATTTTGCGTTATGCGTTATTCGTTATGAGTTATGAGTTATAAGTTATGCATAATGCGTTATGCGTTATGCGTTATGCATTATGCTTTATCCGTTATGCGTTATGTTTAATGAGTTATAAGTTATGCGTTATGCTTTATGCGTTATGCGTTATGCGTTATGCGTTATGCGTTATGCGTTATGCGTCATGCGTTATGCGTTATGCGTTATGCGTTATGCGTTATGCGTTATGCGTTATGCGTTATACGGTATGCGTTATGCGTTATGCCTTATGCGTTATGCGTTATGCGTTATGCGTGATCCGACATGCGTTATGCATTTTGCGTTATGCGTTATTCGTTATGAGTTATGAGTTATAAGTTATGCATAATGCGTTATGCGTTATGCGTTATGCGTTATGCGTTATACGTTATGCGTTATGCGTTATGCGTGATCCGTTATGTGTTAGGCGATATACGTTTTGCGGTATTCGTTATGCGTTATGCGTTATGCTTTATGCGTTATGCGTTATGCGTTATGCGTTATGCGTTATGCGTTATGCGTTATGCGTTATGCGTTATGCGTTATGCCTTATGCGTTATGCGTTATTCGTTATGAGTAATGAGTTATAAGTTATGCGTTATGCGTTATGCTTTATGCATTATGCGTTATGCCTTATGCGTTATGCGTTATGCGTTATGCGTTATGCGTTTTGCGTTATGCGTTATGCGTGATCCGACATGCGTTATGCATTTTGCGTTATGCGGTATTCGTTATGAGTTATGAGTTATAAGTTATGCATAATGCGTTATGCGTTATGCGTTATGCATTATGCTTTATCCGTTATGCGTTATGCGTTATGCTTTATGCGTTATGCGTTATGCGTTATGCGTTATGCGTTATGCGTTATGCGTTATGCCTTATGCGTTATGCGTTATTCGTTATGAGTAATGAGTTATAAGTTATGCGTTATGCGTTATGCTTTATGCGTTATGCGTTATGCGTTATGCGTTATGCGTTATGCGTTATGCGTTATGCGTTATGCGTTATGCGTTATGCGTTATGCGTTATGCGTTATGCTTTATGCGTTATGCGTTATTAGTTACACGTTATGCGTTATGCGTTATGCGTTATGCGTTATGCGTTAGGGGTTATGCGTTATGCGTTATGCCTTATGCGTTATGCGTTATTCGTTATGAGTAATGAGTTATAAGTTATGCGTTATGCGTTATGCTTTATGCGTTATGCGTTATGCGTTATGCGTTATGCGTGATCCGACATGCGTTATGCATTTTGCGTTATGCGTTATTCGTTATGAGTAATGAGTTATAAGTTATGCATAATGCGTTATGCGTTATGCGTTATGCATTATGCTTTATCCGTTATGCGTTATGCGTTATGCTTTATGCGTTATGCGTTATGCGTTATGCGTTATGCGTTATGCGTTATGCGTTATGCGTTATGCGTTATGCGTTATGCGTTATGCGTTATGCGTTATGCGTTATGCGTTATGCGTTATACGGTATGCGTTATGCGTTATGCGTTATGCGTTATGCGTTATGCGTTATGCGTTATGCGTTATGCGTTATGCGTTATGCTTTATGCCTTATGCGTTATGCGTTATGCTTTATGCGTTATGCGTTACTCCTTATGAGTTATGAGTTATAAGTTATGCGTAATGCGTTATGCGTTATGCGTTATGCATTATTCTTTATCCGTTATGCGTTATGCG
Source organism: Lasioglossum morio (assembly GCA_916610235.2). NCBI lineage: Eukaryota > Metazoa > Arthropoda > Insecta > Hymenoptera > Halictidae > Lasioglossum > Lasioglossum morio. Next base: position 200,005 of record CAKAJA020000248.1, on the reverse strand, counting down.
TTATGCTTTATGCGTTATGCGTTATGCGTTATGAGTAATGAGTTATAAGTTATGCGTTATGCGTTATTCGTTATGAGTAATGAGTTATAAGTTATGCGTTATGCGTTATGCTTTATGCGTTATGCGTTATTAGTTACACGTTATGCGTTATGCGTTATGCGTTATGCGTTATGCGTTAGGGGTTATGCGTTATGCGTTATGCGTTAGGCGTTATGCTTTATGCATTATGCGTTACTCCTTATGAGTTATGAGTTATAAGTTATGCGTAATGCGTTATGCTTTATGCGTTATGCGTTATGCGTTATGCGTTATGCGTTATGCGTTATGCGTTATGCGTTATTCGTTATGCGTTATACTTTATGCGTTATGCGTTATGCGTTATGCGTTATGCGTTATGCGTTATGCGTTATGCGTTATGCGTTATGCGTTATGCCTTATGCGGTATGCGTTATTCGTTATGAGTAATGAGTTATAAGTTATGCGTTATGCGTTATGCATTATGCATTATGCGTTATGCGTTATGCGTTATGCGTTATGCGTTATGCGTTATGCGTTATGCGTTATGCGTTATGCGTGATCCGACATGCGTTATGCATTTTGAGTTATGCGTTATTCGTTATGAGTTATGAGTTATAAGTTATGCATAATGCGTTATGCGTTATGCGTTATGCATTATGCTTTATCCGTTATGCGTTATGCGTTATGCTTTATGCGTTATGCGTTATGCGTTATGCGTTATGCGTTATGCGTTATGCCTTATGCGTTATGCGTTATTCGTTATGAGTAATGAGTTATAAGTTATGCGTTATGCGTTATGCTTTATGCGTTATGCGTTATGCGTTATGCGTTATGCGTTATGCGTTATGCGTTATGCGTTATGCGTTATGCGTTATGCGTTATGCTTTATGCGTTATGCGTTATTAGTTACACGTTATGCGTTATTCGTTATGCGTTGTGCGTTATGCGTTAGGGGTTATGCGTTATGCGTTATGCCTTATGCGTTATTCGTTATGAGTAATGAGTTATAAGTTATGCGTTATGCGTTATGCTTTATGCGTTATGCGTTATGCGTTATGCGTTATGCGTTATGCGTTATGCGTTATGCGTTATGCGTTATGCGTTATGCGTGATCCGACATGCGTTATGCATTTTGCGTTATGCGTTATGCGTTATGCGTTATGCGTTATGCGTTATGCGTTATGCGTGATCCGACATGCGTTATGCATTTTGCGTTATGCGTTATTCGTTATGAGAAATGAGTTATAAGTTATGCATAATGCGTTATGCGTTATGCGTTATGCATTATGCTTTATCCGTTATGCGTTATGCGTTATGCTTTATGCGTTATGCGTTATGCGTTATGCGTTATGCGTTATGCGTTATGCGTTATGCGTTATGCGTTATGCGTTATGCGTTATGCGTTATGCGTTATGCGTTATGCGTTATGCGTTATGCGTTATGCGTTATGCGTTATGCGTTATGCGTTATGCGTTATACGGTATGCGTTATGCGTTATGCGTTATGCGTTATGCGTTATGCGTTATGCGTTATGCGTTATGCGTTATGCGTTATGCGTTATGCGTTATGCGTTATGCGTTATGCGTTATGCTTTATGCCTTATGCGTTATGCGTTATGCTTTATGCGTTATGCGTTACTCCTTATGAGTTATGAGTTATAAGTTATGCGTAATGCGTTATGCGTTATGCATTATTCTTTATCCGTTATGCGTTATGCGTTATGCTATATGCGTTATGCGTTATGCGTTATGAGTAATGAGTTATAAGTTATGCGTTATGCGTTATTCGTTATGAGTAATGAGTTATAAGTTATGCGTTATGCGTTATGCTTTATGCGTTATGCGTTATGCGTTATGCGTTATGCATTATGCTTTATCCGTTATGCGTTATGCGTTATGCTTTATGCGTTATGCGTTATGCGTTATGCGTTACTCCTTATGAGTTATGAGTTATAAGTTATGCGTTATGCGTTATGCGTTATGCATTATGCTTTATCCGTTATGCGTTATGCGTTATGCTTTATGCGTTATGCGTTATGCGTTATGCGTTATGCGTTATGCGTTATGCGTTATGCGTTATGCGTTATGCGTTAGGCGATATACGTTTTGCGGTATTCGTTATGCGTTATGATTTATGCTTTATGCGTTATGCGTGATCCGACATGCGTTATGCATTTTGCGTTATGCGTTATTCGTTATGAGTTATGAGTTATAAGTTATGCGTAATGCGTTATGCGTTATGCGTTATGCATTATGCTTTATCCGTTATGCGTTATGCGTTATGCTTTATGCGTTATGCGTTATGCGTTATGCATTTTGCGTTATGCGTTATTCGTTTGAGTTATGAGTTATAAGTTATGCGTAATGCGTTATGCGTTATGCGTTATGCATTATGCTTTATCCGTTATGCGTTATGCGTTATGCTTTATGCGTTATGCGTTATGCGTTATGCGTTATGCGTTATGCGTTATGCGTTATTCGTTATGAGTAATGAGTTATAAGTTATGCGTTATGCGTAATGCGTTATGCGTTATGCGTTATGCGTTATGCTTTATGCGTTATGCTTTACGCGTTATGCGTTATGCGTTATGCGTTATGCTTTATGCGTTATGCGTTATGCGTTATGAGTAATGAGTTATAAGTTATGCGTTATGCGTTATTCGTTATGAGTAATGAGTTATAAGTTATGCGTTATGCGTTATGCTTTATGCGTTATGCGTTATGCGTTATGCGTTATGCGTTATGCTTTATGCGTTATGCGTTACTCCTTATGAGTTATGAGTTATAAGTTATGCGTAATGCGGTATGCGTTATACGTTATACGTTATGCGTTATGCGTTATGCGTTATGCGTTATGCGTTATGCTTTATGCGTTATGCGTTATTAGTTACGCGTTATGCGTTATGCGTTATGCGTTATGCGTTATGCGTTAGGGGTTATGCGTTATGCGTTATGCGTTAGGCGTTATGCGTTATGCGTTATGCGTTATGCGTTATGAGTTATACGTTATGCGTTATGCGTTAGGGGTTATGCGTTATGCGTTATGCGTTATGCTTTATGCGTTATGCATTATGCGTTATGCGTTATGCGATATGCGTTATCCGTTATGCGTTATGCGTTATGCGTTATGCGTTATTCGTTATGAGTAATGAGTTATAAGTTATGCGTTATGCGTTATGCTTTATGCTTTATGCGTTATGCGTTATGCGTTATGCTTTATGCGTTATGCGTTATGCGTTATGAGTAATGAGTTATAAGTTATGCGTTATGCGTTATTCGTTATGAGTAATGAGTTATAAGTTATGCGTTATGCGTTATGCTTTATGCGTTATGCGTTATGCGTTATGCTTTATGCGTTATGCGTTACTCCTTATGAGTTATGAGTTATGCGTTATGCGTTATGCGTTATGCGTTATGCGTTATGCGTTATGCGTTATGCATTATGCGTTATGCGTTTTGCTGTATTCGTAATGCGTTGTGCATTATGCGTTATGCGTTATGCTTTATGCGTTATGCGTTACTCCTTATGAGTTATGAGTTATGCGTTATGCGTTATGCGTTATGCGTTATGCGTTATGCGCTATGCGTTATGCATTATGCGTTATGCGTTATACGTTATGCGTTAAGCGTTATGCGTTTTGCTGTATTCGTTATGCGTTGTACATTATGCGCTATGCGTTATGTGTTATGCTTTATGCGTTATGCGTTATGCGTTACGCTTTATGCGTTATGCATTATGCGTTATGCGTTATGCGTTATGCATTATGCGTTATGCGTTATGCGTGATCCGTTATGCGTTAAGCGTTATGCGTTTTGCTGTATTCGTAATGCGTTACTCCTTATGAGTTATGAGTTATAAGTTTTGCGTAATGCGGTATGCGTTATACGTTATACGTTATGCATTATGCGTTATGCGTTATGCGTTATGCGTTGTGCGTTATGCGTTATGCGTTATGCGCTATGCGTTATGCATTATGCGTTATGCGTTATGCGTTATGCGTTAAGCGTTATGCGTTTTGCTTTATTCGTTATGCGTTGTGCATTATGCGTTATGCGTTATGTGTTATGCTTTATGCGTTATGCGTTATGCGTTATGCGTTATGCGTTATGAGTAATGAGTTATAAGTTATGCGTTATGCGTTATTCGTTATGAGTAATGAGTTATAAGTTATGCGTTATGCGTTATGCGTTATGCGTTATGCGTTATGCGTTATTCGTTATGCGTTATGCTTTATGCGTTATGCGTTATGCGTTATGCGTTATGCGTTATGCGTTATGCCTTATGCGTTATGCGTTATTCTTTATGAGTAATGAGTTATAAGTTATGCGTTATGCGTTATGCTTTATGCGTTATGCGTTATGCGTTATGCGTTATGCGTTATGCGTTATGCGTTATGCGTTATGCGTTATGCGTTATGCGTTATGCGTGATCCGACATGCGTTATGCATTTTGCGTTATGCGTTATGCGTTATGCGTTATGCGTTATGCGTTATGCGTTATGCGTGATCCGACATGCGTTATGCATTTTGCGTTATGCGTTATTCGTTATGAGTAATGAGTTATAAGTTATGCATAATGCGTTATGCGTTATGCGTTATGCATTATGCTTTATCCGTTATGCGTTATGCGTTATGCTTTATGCGTTATGCGTTATGCGTTATGCGTTATGCGTTATGCGTTATGCGTTATGCGTTATGCGTTATGCGTTATGCGTTATGCGTTATGCGTTATGCGTTATGCGTTATGCGTTATGCGTTATACGGTATGCGTTATGCGTTATGCGTTATGCGTTATGCGTTATGCGTTATGCGTTATGCGTTATGCGTTATGCGTTATGCGTTATGCGTTATGCGTTAGGCGATATACGTTTTGCGGTATTCGTTATGCGTTATGATTTATGCTTTATGCGTTATGCGTGATCCGACATGCGTTATGCATTTTGCGTTATGCGTTATTCGTTATGAGTTATGAGTTATAAGTTATGCGTAATACGTTATGCGTTATGCGTTATGCATTATGCTTTATCCGTCATGCGTTATGCGTTATGCTTTATGCGTTATGCGTTATGCGTTATGCATTTTGCGTTATGCGTTATTCGTTTGAGTTATGAGTTATAAGTTATGCGTAATGCGTTATGCGTTATGCGTTATGCATTATGCTTTATCCGTTATGCGTTATGCGTTATGCTTTATGCGTTATGCTTTATGCGTTATGCGTTATGCGTTATGCTTTATGCGTTATGCGTTATGCGTTATGAGTAATGAGTTATAAGTTATGCGTTATGCGTTATTCGTTATGAGTAATGAGTTATAAGTTATGCGTTATGCGTTATGCTTTATGCGTTATGCGTTATGCGTTATGCGTTATGCTTTATGCGTTATGCGTTACTCCTTATGAGTTATGAGTTATAAGTTATGCGTAATGCGGTATGCGTTATACGTTATACGTTATGCGTTATGCGTTATGCGTTATGCGTTATGCGTTATGCTTTATGCGTTATGCGTTATTAGTTACACGTTATGCGTTATGCGTTATGCGTTATGCGTTATGCTTTATGCGTTATGCTTTATGAGTTAGGCGTTATGCGTTATGCGTTATGCGTTATGCGTTATGAGTTATACGTTATGCGTTATGCGTTAGGGGTTATGCGTTATGCGTTATGCGTTATGCTTTATGCGTTATGCATTATGCGTTATGCGTTATGCGATATGCGTTATCCGTTATGCGTTATGCGTTATTCGTTATGAGTAATGAGTTATAAGTTATGCGTTATGCGTTATGCTTTATCCGTTATGCGTTATGCGTTATGCTTTATGCGTTATGCGTTATGCGTTATGAGTAATGAGTTATAAGTTATGCGTTATGCGTTATTCGTTATGAGTAATGAGTTATAAGTTATGCGTTATGCGTTATGCTTTATGCGTTATGCGTTAAGCGTTATGCTTTATGCGTTATGCGTTACTCCTTATGAGTTATGAGTTATGCGTTATGCGTTATGCGTTATGCGTTATGCGTTATGCGTTATGCGCTATGCGTTATGCATTATGCGTTATGCGTTATACGTTATGCGTTAAGCGTTATGCGTTTTGCTGTATTCGTTATGCGTTGTACATTATGCGTTATGCGTTATGTGTTATGCTTTATGCGTTATGCGATATGCGTTACGCTTTATGCGTTATGCATTATGCGTTATGCGTTATGCGTTATGCGTTATGCATTATGCATTATGCGTTATGCGTTATGCGTGATCCGTTATGCGTTAAGCGTTATGCGTTTTGCTGTATTCGTAATGCGTTGTGCATTATGCGTTATGCGTTATGTGTTATGCGTTATGCGTTATGCGTTATACGTTATGCGTTATGCGTTATGCGTGATCCGTTATGTGTTAGGCGATATACGTTTTGCGGTATTCGTTATGCGTTATGCGTTATGCTTTATGCGTTATGCGTTACTCCTTATGAGTTATGAGTTATAAGTTATGCGTAATGCGTTATGCGTTATGCGTTATGCTTTATGCGTTATGCGTTACTCCTTATGAGTTATGAGTTATAAGTTATGCGTAATGCGTTATGCTTTATGCGTTATGCGTTATGCGTTATGCGTTATGCGTTATGCGTTATGCGTTATGCGTTATGCGTTATGCGTTATTCGTTATGCGTTATGCTTTATGCGTTATGCGTTATGCGTTATGCGTTATGCGTTATGCGTTATGCGTTATGCGTTATGCGTTATGCGTTATGCGTTATGCCTTATGCGTTATGCGTTATTCGTTATGAGTAATGAGTTATAAGTTATGCGTTATGCGTTATGCTTTATGCATTATGCGTTATGCGTTATGCGTTATGCGTTATGCGTTATGCGTTATGCGTTATGCGTTATGCGTTATGCGTTATGCGTGATCCGACATGCGTTATGCATTTTGCGTTATGCGGTATTCGTTATGAGTTATGAGTTATAAGTTATGCATAATGCGTTATGCGTTATGCGTTATGCATTATGCTTTATCCGTTATGCGTTATGCGTTATGCTTTATGCGTTATGCGTTATGCGTTATGCGTTATGCGTTATGCGTTATGCCTTATGCGTTATGCGTTATTCGTTATGAGTAATGAGTTATAAGTTATGCGTTATGCGTTATGCTTTATGCGTTATGCGTTATGCGTTATGCGTTATGCGTTATGCGTTATGCGTTATGCGTTATGCGTTATGCGTTATGCGTTATGCGTTATGCTTTATGCGTTATGCGTTATTAGTTACACGTTATGCGTTATGCGTTATGCGTTATGCGTTATGCGTTATGCGTTAGGGGTTATGCGTTATGCGTTATGCCTTATGCGTTATGCGTTATTCGTTATGAGTAATGAGTTATAAGTTATGCGTTATGCGTTATGCTTTATGCGTTATGCGTTATGCGTTATGCGTTATGCGTTATGCGTGATCCGACATGCGTTATGCATTTTGCGTTATGCGTTATTCGTTATGAGTAATGAGTTATAAGTTATGCATAATGCGTTATGCGTTATGCGTTATGCATTATGCTTTATCCGTTATGCGTTATGCGTTATGCTTTATGCGTTATGCGTTATGCGTTATGCGTTATGCGTTATGCGTTATGCGTTATGCGTTATGCGTTATGCGTTATGCGTTATGCGTTATGCGTTATGCGTTATGCGTTATGCGTTATGCGTTATGCGTTATACGGTATGCGTTATGCGTTATGCGTTATGCGTTATGCGTTATGCGTTATGCGTTATGCGTTATGCGTTATGCGTTATGCTTTATGCCTTATGCGTTATGCGTTATGCTTTATGCGTTATGCGTTACTCCTTATGAGTTATGAGTTATAAGTTATGCGTAATGCGTTATGCGTTATGCGTTATGCATTATTCTTTATCCGTTATGCGTTATGCGTTATGCTTTATGCGTTATGCGTTATGCGTTATGAGTAATGAGTTATAAGTTATGCGTTATGCGTTATTCGTTATGAGTAATGAGTTATAAGTTATGCGTTATGCGTTATGCTTTATGCGTTATGCGTTATGCGTTAGGGGTTATGCGTTATGCGTTATGCGTTATGCGTTATGCGTTATGCGTTATGCGTTATGCGTTATGCGTTATGCGTGATCCGACATGCGTTATGCATTTTGAGTTATGCGTTATTCGTTATGAGTTATGAGTTATAAGTTATGCATAATGCGTTATGCGTTATGCGTTATGCATTATGCTTTATCCGTTATGCGTTATGCGTTATGCTTTATGCGTTATGCGTTATGCGTGATGCGTTATGCGTTATGCGTTATGCCTTATGCGTTATGCGTTATTCGTTATGAGTAATGAGTTATAAGTTATGCGTTATGCGTTATGCTTTATGCGTTATGCGTTATGCGTTATGCGTTATGCGTTATGCGTTATGCGTTATGCGTTATGCGTTATGCGTTATGCGTTATGCGTTATGCTTTATGCGTTATGCGTTATTAGTTACACGTTATGCGTTATGCGTTATGCGTTGTGCGTTATGCGTTAGGGGTTATGCGTTATGCGTTATGCCTTATGCGTTATGCGTTATTCGTTATGAGTAATGAGTTATAAGTTATGCGTTATGCGTTATGCTTTATGCGTTATGCGTTATGCGTTATGCGTTATGCGTTATGCGTTATGCGTTATGCGTTATGCGTTATGCGTTATGCGTTATGCGTGATCCGACATGCGTTATGCATTTTGCGTTATGCGTTATGCGTTATGCGTTATGCGTTATGCGTTATGCGTTATGCGTTATGCGTTATGCGTGATCCGACATGCGTTATGCATTTTGCGTTATGCGTTATTCGTTATGAGTAATGAGTTATAAGTTATGCATAATGCGTTATGCGTTATGCGTTATGCATTATGCTTTATCCGTTATGCGTTATGCGTTATGCTTTATGCGTTATGCGTTATTCGTTATGAGTAATGAGTTATAAGTTATGCATAATGCGTTATGCGTTATGCGTTATGCATTATGCTTTATCCGTTATGCGTTATGCGTTATGCTTTATGCGTTATGCGTTATGCGTTATGCGTTATGCGTTATGCGTTATGCGTTATGCGTTATGCGTTATGCGTTATGCGTTATGCGTTATGCGTTATGCGTTATGCGTTATGCGTTATGCGTTATGCGTTATGCGTTATGCGTTATACGGTATGCGTTATGCGTTATGCGTTATGCGTTATGCGTTATGCGTTATGCGTTATGCGTTATGCGTTATGCGTTATGCGTTATGCGTTATGCGTTATGCTTTATGCCTTATGCGTTATGCGTTATGCTTTATGCGTTATGCGTTACTCCTTATGAGTTATGAGTTATAAGTTATGCGTAATGCGTTATGCGTTATGCGTTATGCATTATTCTTTATCCGTTATGCGTTATGCGTTATGCTTTATGCGTTATGCGTTATGCGTTATGAGTAATGAGTTATAAGTTATGCGTTATGCGTTATTCGTTATGAGTAATGAGTTATAAGTTATGCGTTATGCGTTATGCTTTATGCGTTATGCGTTATGCGTTATGCGTTATGCATTATGCTTTATCCGTTATGCGTTATGCGTTATGCTTTATGCGTTATGCGTTATGCGTTATGCGTTATGCGTTACTCCTTATGAGTTATGAGTTATAAGTTATGCGTTATGCGTTATGCGTTATGCGTTATGCATTATGCTTTATCCGTTATGCGTTATGCGTTATGCTTTATGCGTTATGCGTTATGCGTTATGCGTTATGCGTTATGCGTTATGCGTTATGCGTTATGCGTTAGGCGATATACGTTTTGCGGTATTCGTTATGCGTTATGATTTATGCTTTATGCGTTATGCGTGATCCGACATGCGTTATGCATTTTGCGTTATGCGTTATTCGTTATGAGTTATGAGTTATAAGTTATGCGTTATGCGTTATGCTTTATGCGTTATGCGTTATGCGTTATGCGTTATGCGTTATGCGTTATGCGTTATGCGTTATGCGTTATGCGTTATGCGTGATCCGACATGCGTTATGCATTTTGCGTTATGCGTTATGCGTTATGCGTTATGCGTTATGCGTTATGCGTTATGCGTTATGCGTGATCCGACATGCGTTATGCATTTTGCGTTATGCGTTATTCGTTATGAGTAATGAGTTATAAGTTATGCATAATGCGTTATGCGTTATGCGTTATGCATTATGCTTTATCCGTTATGCGTTATGCGTTATGCTTTATGCGTTATGCGTTATGCGTTATGCGTTATGCGTTATGCGTTATGCGTTATGCGTTATGCGTTATGCGTTATGCGTTATGCGTTATGCGTTATGCCTTATGCGTTATGCGTTATGCGTTATGCGTTATGCGTTATACGGTATGCGTTATGCGTTATGCGTTATGCGTTATGCGTTATGCGTTATGCGTTATGCGTTATGCGTTATGCGTTATGCGTTATGCGTTATGCGTTATGCGTTATGCGTTATGCGTTATGCGTTATGCGTTATGCGTTATGCTTTATGCCTTATGCGTTATGCGTTATGCTTTATGCGTTATGCGTTACTCCTTATGAGTTATGAGTTATAAGTTATGCGTAATGCGTTATGCGTTATGCGTTATGCATTATGCTTTATCCGTTATGCGTTATGCGTTATGCTTTATGCGTTATGCGTTATGCGTTATGAGTAATGAGTTATAAGTTATGCGTTATGCGTTATTCGTTATGAGTAATGAGTTATAAGTTATGCGTTATGCGTTATGCTTTATGCGTTATGCGTTATGCGTTATGCGTTATGCATTATGCTTTATCCGTTATGCGTTATGCGTTATGCTTTATGCGTTATGCGTTATGCGTTATGCGTTATGCGTTACTCCTTATGAGTTATGAGTTATAAGTTATGCGTTATGCGTTATGCGTTATGCGTTATGCATTATGCTTTATCCGTTATGCGTTATGCGTTATGCTTTATGCGTTATGCGTTATGCGTTATGCGTTATGCGTTATGCGTTATGCGTTAGGCGATATACGTTTTGCGGTATTCGTTATGCGTTATGATTTATGCTTTATGCGTTATGCGTGATCCGACATGCGTTATGCATTTTGCGTTATGCGTTATTCGTTATGAGTTATGAGTTATAAGTTATGCGTAATGCGTTATGCGTTATGCGTTATGCATTATGCTTTATCCGTTATGCGTTATGCGTTATGCTTTATGCGTTATGCGTTATGCGTTATGCATTTTGCGTTATGCGTTATTCGTTTGAGTTATGAGTTATAAGTTATGCGTAATGCGTTATGCGTTATGCGTTATGCATTATGCTTTATCCGTTATGCGTTATGCGTTATGCTTTATGCGTTATGCGTTATGCGTTATGCGTTATGCGTTATGCGTTATGCGTTATGCGTTATTCGTTATGAGTAATGAGTTATAAGTTATGCGTTATGCGTAATGCGTTATGCGTTATGCGTTATGCGTTATGCTTTATGCGTTATGCTTTACGCGTTATGCGTTATGCGTTATGCGTTATGCTTTATGCGTTATGCGTTATGCGTTATGAGTAATGAGTTATAAGTTATGCGTTATGCGTTATTCGTTATGAGTAATGAGTTATAAGTTATGCGTTATGCGTTATGCTTTATGCGTTATGCGTTATGCGTTATGCGTTATGCTTTATGCGTTATGCGTTACTCCTTATGAGTTATGAGTTATAAGTTATGCGTAATGCGGTATGCGTTATACGTTATACGTTATGCGTTATGCGTTATGCGTTATGCGTTATGCGTTATGCTTTATGCGTTATGCGTTATTAGTTACGCGTTATGCGTTATGCGTTATGCGTTATGCGTTATGCGTTAGGGGTTATGCGTTATGCGTTATGCGTTAGGCGTTATGCGTTATGCGTTATGCGTTATGCGTTATGAGTTATACGTTATGCGTTATGCGTTAGGGGTTATGCGTTATGCGTTATGCGTTATGCTTTATGCGTTATACATTATGCGTTATGCGTTATGCGATATGCGTTATCCGTTATGCGTTATGCGTTATGCGTTATGCGTTATTCGTTATGAGTAATGAGTTATAAGTTATGCGTTATGCGTTATGCTTTATGCGTTATGCGTTATGCGTTATGCTTTATGCGTTATGCGTTATGCGTTATGAGTAATGAGTTATAAGTTATGCGTTATGCGTTATTCGTTATGAGTAATGAGTTATAAGTTATGCGTTATGCGTTATGCTTTATGCGTTATGCGTTATGCGTTATGCTTTATGCGTTATGCGTTACTCCTTATGAGTTATGAGTTATGCGTTATGCGTTATGCGTTATGCGTTATGCGTTATGCGCTATGCGTTATGCGTTATGCGTTATGCGTTTTGCTGTATTCGTAATGCGTTGTGCATTATGCGTTATGCGTTATGCTTTATGCGTTATGCGTTACTCCTTATGAGTTATGAGTTATGCGTTATGCGTTATGCGTTATGCGTTATGCGTTATGCGCTATGCGTTATGCATTATGCGTTATGCGTTATACGTTATGCGTTAAGCGTTATGCGTTTTGCTGTATTCGTTATGCGTTGTACATTATGCGCTATGCGTTATGTGTTATGCTTTATGCTTTATGCGTTATGCGTTACGCTTTATGCGTTATGCATTATGCGTTATGCGTTATGCGTTATGCATTATGCGTTATGCGTTATGCGTGATCCGTTATGCGTTAAGCGTTATGCGTTTTGCTGTATTCGTAATGCGTTGTGCATTATGCGTTATGCGTTATGTGTTATGCGTTATGCGTTATGCGTTATACGTTATGCGTTATGCGTTATGCGTGATCCGTTATGTGTTAGGCGATATACGTTTTGCGGTATTCGTTATGCGTTATGCGTTATGCTTTATGCGTTATGCGTTACTCCTTATGAGTTATGAGTTATAAGTTATGCGTAATGCGTTATGCGTTATGCGTTATGCTTTATGCGTTATGCGTTACTCCTTATGAGTTATGAGTTATAAGTTATGCGTTTTGCGTTATGCTTTATGCGTTATGCGTTATGCGTTATGCGTTATGCGTTATGCGTTATGCGTTATGCGTTATGCGTTATTCGTTATGCGTTATGCTTTATGCGTTATGCGTTATGCGTTATGCGTTATGCGTTATGCGTTATGCGTTATGCGTTATGCGTTATGCGTTATGCCTTATGCGTTATGCGTTATTCGTTATGAGTAATGAGTTATAAGTTATGCGTTATGCGTTATGCTTTATGCATTATGCGTTATGCGTTATGCGTTATGCGTTATGCGTTATGCGTTATGCGTTATGCGTTATGCGTTATGCGTTATGCGTTATGCGTTATGCGTTATGCGTGATCCGACATGCGTTATGCATTTTGCGTTATGCGTTATTCGTTATGAGTTATGAGTTATAAGTTATGCATAATGCGTTATGCGTTATGCGTAATGCATTATGCTTTATCCGTTATGCGTTATGCGTTATGCTTTATGCGTTATGCGTTATGCGTTATGCGTTATGCGTTATGCCTTATGCGTTATGCGTTATTCGTTATGAGTAATGAGTTATAAGTTATGCGTTATGCGTTATGCTTTATGCGTTATGCGTTATGCGTTATGCGTTATGCGTTATGCGTTATGCGTTATGCGTTATGCGTTATGCGTTATGCGTTATGCGTTATGCGTTATACGGTATGCGTTATGCGTTATGCGTTATGCGTTATGCGTTATGCGTTATGCGTTATGCGTTATGCGTTATGCGTTATGCGTTATACGGTATGCGTTATGAGTTATAAGTTATGCGTAATGCGTTATGCGTTATGCGTTATGCATTATTCTTTATGCGTTATGCGTTATGCGTTATGCGTTGTGCGTTATGCGTTATGCGTTATGCGCTATGCGTTATGCATTATGCGATATGCGTTATGCGATATGCGTTAAGCGTTATGCGTTTTGCTTTATTCGTTATACGTTGTGCATTATGCGTTATGCGTTATGTGTTATGCTTTATGCGTTATGCGTTATGCGTTACGCTTTATGCGTTATACATTATGCGTTATGCGTTATGCGTTATGCATTATGCGTTATGCGTTATGCGTGATCCGTTATGCGTTAAGCGTTATGCGTTTTGCTGTATTCGTAATGCGTTGTGCATTATGCGTTATGCGTTATGTGTTATGCGTTATGCGTTATGCGTTACTCCTTATGAGTTATGAGTTATAAGTTATGCGTAATGCGTTATGCTTTATGCGTTATGCGTTATGCGTTATGCGTTATGCGTTATGCGTTATGCGTTATGCGTTATTCGTTATGCGTTATGCTTTATGCGTTATGCGTTATGCGTTATGCGTTATGCGTTATGCCTTATGCGTTATGCGTTATTCGTTATGAGTAATGAGTTATAAGTTATGCGTTATGCGTTATGCTTTATGCGTTATGCGTTATGCGTTATGCGTTATGCGTTATGCGTTATGCGTTATGCGTTATGCGTTATGCGTTATGCGTGATCCGACATGCGTTATGCATTTTGCGTTATGCGTTATGCGTTATGCGTTATGCGTTATGCGTTATGCGTTATGCGTGATCCGACATGCGTTATGCATTTTGCGTTATGCGTTATTCGTTATGAGTAATGAGTTATAAGTTATGCATAATGCGTTATGCGTTATGCATTATGCTTTATCCGTTATGCGTTATGCTTTAAGCGTTATGCGTTATGCGTTATGCGTTATGCGTTATGCGTTATGCGTTATGCGTTATGCGTTATGCGTTATGCGTTATGCGTTATGCGTTATGCGTTATGCGTTATACGGTATGCGTTATGCGTTATGCGTTATGCGTTATGCGTTATGCGTTATGCGTTATGCGTTATGCGTTATGCGTTATGCGTTATGCGTTATGCGTTGTGCGTTATGCGTTATGCGTTATGCGCTATGCGTTATGCATTATGCGTTATGCGTTATGCGTTATGCGTTAAGCGTTATGCGTTTTGCTTTATTCGTTATGTGTTGTGCATTATGCGTTATGCGTTATGTGTTATGCTTTATGCGTTATGCGTTATGCGTTACGCTTTATGCGTTATGCATTATGCGTTATGCGTTATGCGTTATGCATTATGCGTTATGCGTTATGCGTGATCCGTTATGCGTTAAGCGTTATGCGTTTTGCTGTATTCGTAATGCGTTGTGCATTATGCGTTATGCGTTACTCCTTATGAGTTATGAGTTATAAGTTATGCGTAATGCGTTATGCGTTATGCGTTATGCATTATTCTTTATCCGTTATGCGTTATGCGTTATGCTTTATGCGTTATGCGTTATGCGTTATGAGTAATGAGTTATAAGTTATGCGTTATGCGTTAGTCGTTATGAGTAATGAGTTATAAGTTATGCGTTATGCGTTATGCTTTATGCGTTATGCGTTATGCGTTATGCTTTATGCGTTATGCGTTACTCCTTATGAGTTATGAGTTATAAGTTATGCGTAATGCGGTATGCGTTATACGTTATACGTTATGCGTTATGCGTTATGCGTTATGCGTTATGCGTTATGCATTATGCTTTATCCGTTATGCGTTATGCGTTATGCTTTATGCGTTATGCGTTATGCGTTATGCGTTATGCGTTATGCGTTATGCGTTATGCGTTATGCGTTAGGCGATATACGTTTTGCGGTATTCGTTATGCGTTATGATTTATGCTTTATGCGTTATGCGTGATCCGACATGCGTTATGCATTTTGCGTTATGCGTTATTCGTTATGAGTTATGAGTTATAAGTTATGCGTAATGCGTTATGCGTTATGCGTTATGCATTATGCTTTATCCGTTATGCGTTATGCGTTATGCTTTATGCGTTATGCGTTATGCGTTATGCATTTTGCGTTATGCGTTATTCGTTTGAGTTATGAGTTATAAGTTATGCGTAATGCGTTATGCGTTATGCGTTATGCATTATGCTTTATCCGTTATGCGTTATGCGTTATGCTTTATGCGTTATGCGTTATGCGTTATGCGTTATGCGTTATGCGTTATGCGTTATGCGTTATTCGTTATGAGTAATGAGTTATAAGTTATGCGTTATGCGTTATGCGTTATGCGTTATGCGTTATGCGTTATGCTTTATGCGTTATGCTTTACGCGTTATGCGTTATGCGTTATGCGTTATGCTTTATGCGTTATGCGTTATGCGTTATGAGTAATGAGTTATAAGTTATGCGTTATGCGTTATTCGTTATGAGTAATGAGTTATAAGTTATGCGTTATGCGTTATGCTTTATGCGTTATGCGTTATGCGTTATGCGTTATGCTTTATGCGTTATGCGTTACTCCTTATGAGTTATGAGTTATAAGTTATGCGTAATGCGGTATGCGTTATACGTTATACGTTATGCGTTATGCGTTATGCGTTATGCGTTATGCGTTATGCTTTATGCGTTATGCGTTATTAGTTACGCGTTATGCGTTATGCGTTATGCGTTATGCGTTATGCGTTAGGGGTTATGCGTTATGCGTTATGCGTTAGGCGTTATGCGTTATGCGTTATGCGTTATGCGTTATGAGTTATACGTTATGCGTTATGCGTTAGGGGTTATGCGTTATGCGTTATGCGTTATGCTTTATGCGTTATGCATTATGCGTTATGCGTTATGCGATATGCGTTATCCGTTATGCGTTATGCGTTATGCGTTATTCGTTATGAGTAATGAGTTATAAGTTATGCGTTATGCGTTATGCTTTATGCGTTATGCGTTATGCGTTATGCTTTATGCGTTATGCGTTATGCGTTATGAGTAATGAGTTATAAGTTATGCGTTATGCGTTATTCGTTATGAGTAATGAGTTATAAGTTATGCGTTATGCGTTATGCTTTATGCGTTATGCGTTATGCGTTATGCTTTATGCGTTATGCGTTACTCCTTATGAGTTATGAGTTATGCGTTATGCGTTATGCGTTATGCGTTATGCGTTATGCGCTATGCGTTATGCATTATGCGTTATGCGTTTTGCTGTATTCGTAATGCGTTGTGCATTATGCGTTATGCGTTATGCTTTATGCGTTATGCGTTACTCCTTATGAGTTATGAGTTATGCGTTATGCGTTATGCGTTATGCGTTATGCGTTATGCGCTATGCGTTATGCATTATGCGTTATGCGTTATACGTTATGCGTTAAGCGTTATGCGTTTTGCTGTATTCGTTATGCGTTGTACATTATGCGCTATGCGTTATGTGTTATGCTTTATGCGTTATGCGTTATGCGTTACGCTTTATGCGTTATGCATTATGCGTTATGCGTTATGCGTTATGCGTTATGCGTTATGCATTATGCGTTATGCGTTATGCGTGATCCGTTATGCGTTAAGCGTTATGCGTTTTGCTGTATTCGTAATGCGTTGTGCATTATGCGTTATGCGTTATGTGTTATGCGTTATGCGTTATGCGTTATACGTTATGCGTTATGCGTTATGCGTGATCCGTTATGTGTTAGGCGATATACGTTTTGCGGTATTCGTTATGCGTTATGCGTTATGCTTTATGCGTTATGCGTTACTCCTTATGAGTTATGAGTTATAAGTTATGCGTAATGCGTTATGCGTTATGCGTTATGCTTTATGCGTTATGCGTTACTCCTTATGAGTTATGAGTTATAAGTTATGCGTAATGCGTTATGCTTTATGCGTTATGCGTTATGCGTTATGCGTTATGCGTTATGCGTTATGCGTTATGCGTTATGCGTTATTCGTTATGCGTTATGCTTTATGCGTTATGCGTTATGCGTTATGCGTTATGCGTTATGCGTTATGCGTTATGCGTTATGCGTTATGCGTTATGCGTTATGCGTTATGCCTTATGCGTTATGCGTTATTCGTTATGAGTAATGAGTTATAAGTTATGCGTTATGCGTTATGCTTTATGCATTATGCGTTATGCGTTATGCGTTATGCGTTATGCGTTATGCGTTATGCGTTATGCGTTATGCGTTATGCGTTATGCGTTATGCGTTATGCGTTATGCGTGATCCGACATGCGTTATGCATTTTGCGTTATGCGTTATTCGTTATGAGTTATGAGTTATAAGTTATGCATAATGCGTTATGCGTTATGCGTAATGCATTATGCTTTATCCGTTATGCGTTATGCGTTATGCTTTATGCGTTATGCGTTATGCGTTATGCGTTATGCGTTATGCCTTATGCGTTATGCGTTATTCGTTATGAGTAATGAGTTATAAGTTATGCGTTATGCGTTATGCTTTATGCGTTATGCGTTATGCGTTATGCGTTATGCGTTATGCGTTATGCGTTATGCGTTATGCGTTATGCGTTATGCGGATTATGCGTTATGCGTTATGCGTTATGCGTTATACGGTATGCGTTATGCGTTATGCGTTATGCGTTATGCGTTATGCGTTATGCGTTATGCGTTATGCGTTATGCGTTATGCGTTATGCGTTATGCGTTATGCGTTATGCGTTATACGGTATGCGTTATGAGTTATAAGTTATGCGTAATGCGTTATGCGTTATGCGTTATGCATTATTCTTTATGCGTTATGCGTAATGCGTTATGCGTTGTGCGTTATGCGTTATGCGTTATGCGCTATGCGTTATGCATTATGCGTTATGCGTTATGCGTTATGCGTTAAGCGTTATGCGTTTTGCTTTATTCGTTATACGTTGTGCATTATGCGTTATGCGTTATGTGTTATGCTTTATGCGTTATGCGTTATGCGTTACGCTTTATGCGTTATACATTATGCGTTATGCGTTATGCGTTATGCATTATGCGTTATGCGTTATGCGTGATCCGTTATGCGTTAAGCGTTATGCGTTTTGCTGTATTCGTAATGCGTTGTGCATTATGCGTTATGCGTTATGTGTTATGCGTTATGCGTTACTCCTTATGAGTTATGAGTTATAAGTTATGCGTAATGCGTTATGCTTTATGCGTTATGCGTTATGCGTTATGCGTTATGCGTTATGCGTTATGCGTTATGCGTTATGCGTTATGCGTTATTCGTTATGCGTTATGCTTTATGCGTTATGCGTTATGCGTTATGCGTTATGCGTTATGCGTTATGCGTTATGCCTTATGCGTTATGCGTTATTCGTTATGAGTAATGAGTTATAAGTTATGCGTTATGCGTTATGCTTTATGCGTTATGCGTTATGCGTTATGCGTTATGCGTTATGCGTTATGCGTTATGCATTATGCGTTATGCGTTATGCGTTATGCGTTATGCGTTATGCGTGATCCGACATGCGTTATGCATTTTGCGTTATCCGTTATGCGTTATGCTTTATGCGTTATGCGTTATGCGTTATGCGTTATGCGTTATGCGTTATGCGTTATGCGTTATGCGTTATGCGTTATGCGTTATGCGTTATGCGTTATGCGTTATGCGTTATGCGTTATACGGTATGCGTTATGCGTTATGCGTTATGCGTTATGCGTTATGCGTTATGCGTTATGCGTTATGCGTTATGCGTTATGCGTTATGCGTTATGCGTTATGCGTTATGCTTTATGCCTTATGCGTTATGCGTTATGCTTTATGCGTTATGCGTTACTCCTTATGAGTTATGAGTTATAAGTTATGCGTAATGCGTTATGCGTTATGCGTTATGCATTATTCTTTATCCGTTATGCGTTATACGTTATGCTTTATGCGTTATGCGTTATGCGTTATGAGTAATGAGTTATAAGTTATGCGTTATGCGTTATTCGTTATGAGTAATGAGTTATAAGTTATGCGTTATGCGTTATGCTTTATGCGTTATGCGTTATGCGTTATGCTTTATGCGTTATGCGTTACTCCTTATGAGTTATGAGTTATAAGTTATGCGTAATGCGGTATGCGTTATACGATATACGTTATGCGTTATGCGTTATGCGTTATGCGTTATGCGTTATGCATTATGCTTTATCCGTTATGCGTTATGCGTTATGCTTTATGCGTTATGCGTTATGCGTTATGCGTTATGCGTTATGCGTTATGCTTTATGCGTTATGCGTTATGCGTTATGCGTTATGCGTTATGCGTTATGCGTTATGCCTTATGCGTTATGCGTTATTCGTTATGAGTAATGAGTTATAAGTTATGCGTTATGCGTTATGCTTTATGCGTTATGCGTTATGCGTTATGCGTTATGCGTTATGCGTTATGCGTTATACGGTATGCGTTATGCGTTATGCGTTATGCGTTATGCGTTATGCGTTATGCGTTATGCGTTATGCGTTATTCTTTATGCGTTATGCGTTATGCGTTATGCTTTATGCGTTATGCGTTACTCCTTATGAGTTATGAGTTATAAGTTATGCGTAATGCGTTATGCGTTATGCGTTATGCATTATTCTTTATCCGTTATGCGTTATGCGTTATGCTTTATGCGTTATGCGTTATGCGTTATGAGTAATGAGTTATAAGTTATGCGTTATGCGTTATTCGTTATGAGTAATGAGTTATAAGTTATGCGTTATGCGTTATGCTTTATGCGTTATGCGTTATGCGTTATGCTTTATGCGTTATGCGTTACTCCTTATGAGTTATGAGTTATAAGTTATGCGTAATGCGGTATTCGTTATACGTTATACGTTATGCGTTATGCGTTATGCGTTATGCGTTATGCGTTATGCGTTGTGCGTTATGCGTTATGCGTTATGCGTTATGCGTTATGCGTTATGCGTTATGCGTTATGCGTGATCCGACATGCGTTATGCATTTTGCGTTATGCTTTATGCGTTATGCGTTATGCGTTATGCGTTATGCGTTAAGCGTTATGCGTTATGCGTTATGCGTTATGCGTTATGCGTTATGCGTTATGCGTTATGCGTTATGCGTTATGCGTTATGCGTTATGCGTTATGCGTTATGCGTTATGCGTGATCCGACATGCGTTATGCATTTTGCGTTATGCGTTATTCGTTATGAGTTATGAGTTATAAGTTATGCATAATGCGTTATGCGTTATGCGTTATGCATTATGCTGTATCCGTTATGCGTTATGTTTAATGAGTTATAAGTTATGCGTTATGCGTTATGCTTTATGCGTTATGCGTTATGCGTTATGCGTTATGCGTTATGCGTTATGCGTCATGCGTTATGCGTTATGCGTTATGCGTTATGCGTTATGCGTTATGCGTTATGCGTTATACGGTATGCGTTAGGCGTTATGCGTTATGCGTTATGCGTTATGCGTTATGCGTTATGCGTTATGCGTTATGCGTTATGCGTTATGCGATATGCGTTATGCGTTATGCGTTATGCTTTATGCGTTATGCGTTATGCGTTATGCTTTATGCGTTATGCGTTACTCCTTATGAGTTATGAGTTATAAGTTATGCGTTATGCGTTATTCGTTATGAGTAATGAGTTATAAGTTATGCGTTATGCGTTATGCTTTATGCGTTATGCGTTATGCGTTATGCTTTATGCGTTATGCGTTACTCCTTATGAGTTATGAGTTATGCGTTATGCGTTATGCGTTATGCGTTATGCGCTATGCGTTATGCATTATGCGTTATGCGTTTTGCTGTATTCGTAATGCGTTGTGCATTATGCGTTATGCGTTATGCTTTATGCGTTATGCGTTACTCCTTATGAGTTATGAGTTATGCGTTATGCGTTATGCGTTATGCGTTATGCGTTATGCGTTATGCGTTATGCGTTATGCGTTATGCGTTATGCGTTATACGTTATGCGTTAAGCGTTATGCGTTTTGCTGTATTCGTTATGCGTTGTACATTATGCGCTATGCGTTATGTGTTATGCTTTATGCGTTATGCGTTATGCGTTACGCTTTATGCGTTATGCATTATGCGTTATGCGTTATGCGTTATGCGTTATGCATTATGCGTTATGCGTTATGCGTGATCCGTTATGCGTTAAGCGTTATGCGTTTTGCTGTATTCGTAATGCGTTGTGCATTATGCGTTATGCGTTATGTGTTATGCGTTATGCGTTATGCGTTATACGTTATGCGTTATGCGTTATGCGTGATCCGTTATGTGTTAGGCGATA
Organism: Lasioglossum morio; assembly: GCA_916610235.2. Lineage (NCBI taxonomy): Eukaryota > Metazoa > Arthropoda > Insecta > Hymenoptera > Halictidae > Lasioglossum > Lasioglossum morio. Next base: position 177,975 of record CAKAJA020000248.1, on the reverse strand, counting down.
TACGTTTTGCGGTATTCGTTATGCGTTATGCGTTATGCTTTATGCGTTATGCGTTACTCCTTATGAGTTATGAGTTATAAGTTATGCGTAATGCGTTATGCGTTATGCGTTATGCTTTATGCGTTATGCGTTACTCCTTATGAGTTATGAGTTATAAGTTATGCGTAATGCGTTATGCTTTATGCGTTATGCGTTATGCGTTATGCGTTATGCGTTATGCGTTATGCGTTATGCGTTATGCGTTATGCGTTATTCGTTATGCGTTATGCTTTATGCGTTATGCGTTATGCGTTATGCGTTATGCGTTATGCGTTATGCGTTATGCGTTATGCGTTATGCGTTATGCGTTATGCCTTATGCGTTATGCGTTATTCGTTATGAGTAATGAGTTATAAGTTATGCGTTATGCGTTATGCTTTATGCATTATGCGTTATGCGTTATGCGTTATGCGTTATGCGTTATGCGTTATGCGTTATGCGTTATGCGTTATGCGTTATGCGTTATGCGTTATGCGTTATGCGTGATCCGACATGCGTTATGCATTTTGCGTTATGCGTTATTCGTTATGAGTTATGAGTTATAAGTTATGCATAATGCGTTATGCGTTATGCGTAATGCATTATGCTTTATCCGTTATGCGTTATGCGTTATGCGTTATGCGTTATGCGTTATGCGTTATGCGTTATGCGTTATGCGTTATGCGTTATGCGTTATTCGTTATGAGTAATGAGTTATAAGTTATGCGTTATGCGTTATGCTTTATGCGTTATGCGTTATGCGTTATGCGTTATGCGTTATGCGTTATGCGTTATGCGTTATGCGTTATGCGGATTATGCGTTATGCGTTATGCGTTATGCGTTATACGGTATGCGTTATGCGTTATGCGTTATGCGTTATGCGTTATGCGTTATGCGTTATGCGTTATGCGTTATGCGTTATGCGTTATGCGTTATGCGTTATGCGTTATACGGTATGCGTTATGAGTTATAAGTTATGCGTAATGCGTTATGCGTTATGCGTTATGCATTATTCTTTATGCGTTATGCGTAATGCGTTATGCGTTGTGCGTTATGCGTTATGCGTTATGCGCTATGCGTTATGCATTATGCGTTATGCGTTATGCGTTATGCGTTAAGCGTTATGCGTTTTGCTTTATTCGTTATACGTTGTGCATTATGCGTTATGCGTTATGTGTTATGCTTTATGCGTTATGCGTTATGCGTTACGCTTTATGCGTTATACATTATGCGTTATGCGTTATGCGTTATGCATTATGCGTTATGCGTTATGCGTGATCCGTTATGCGTTAAGCGTTATGCGTTTTGCTGTATTCGTAATGCGTTGTGCATTATGCGTTATGCGTTATGTGTTATGCGTTATGCGTTATGCGTTACTCCTTATGAGTTATGAGTTATAAGTTATGCGTAATGCGTTATGCTTTATGCGTTATGCGTTATGCGTTATGCGTTATGCGTTATGCGTTATGCGTTATGCGTTATTCGTAATGCGTTATGCTTTATGCGTTATGCGTTATGCGTTATGCGTTATGCGTTATGCGTTATGCGTTATGCCTTATGCGTTATGCGTTATTCGTTATGAGTAATGAGTTATAAGTTATGCGTTATGCGTTATGCTTTATGCGTTATGCGTTATGCGTTATGCGTTATGCGTTATGCGTTATGCGTTATGCGTTATGCGTTATGCGTTATGCGTTATGCGTTATGCGTGATCCGACATGCGTTATGCATTTTGCGTTATGCGTTATGCGTTATGCGTTATGCGTTATGCGTTATGCGTGATCCGACATGCGTTATGCATTTTGCGTTATGCGTTATTCGTTATGAGTAATGAGTTATAAGTTATGCATAATGCGTTATGCGTTATGCATTATGCTTTATCCGTTATGCGTTATGCTTTATGCGTTATGCGTTATGCGTTATGCGTTATGCGTTATGCGTTATGCGTTATGCGTTATGCGTTATGCGTTATGCGTTATGCGTTATGCGTTATACGGTATGCGTTATGCGTTATGCGTTATGCGTTATGCGTTATGCGTTATGCGTTATGCGTTATGCGTTATGCGTTATGCTTTATGCGTTATGCGTTATGCGTTATGCGTTATGCGTTATGCGTTATGCTTTATGCCTTATGCGTTATGCGTTATGCTTTATGCGTTATGCGTTACTCCTTATGAGTTATGAGTTATAAGTTATGCGTAATGCGTTATGCGTTATGCGTTATGCATTATTCTTTATCCGTTATGCGTTATGCGTTATGCTTTATGCGTTATGCGTTATGCGTTATGAGTAATGAGTTATAAGTTATGCGTTATGCGTTATTCGTTATGAGTAATGAGTTATAAGTTATGCGTTATGCGTTATGCTTTATGCGTTATGCGTTATGCGTTATGCTTTATGCGTTATGCGTTACTCCTTATGAGTTATGAGTTATAAGTTATGCGTAATGCGGTATGCGTTATACGATATACGTTATGCGTTATGCGTTATGCGTTATGCGTTATGCGTTATGCATTATGCTTTATCCGTTATGCGTTATGCGTTATGCTTTATGCGTTATGCGTTATGCGTTATGCGTTATGCGTTATGCGTTATGCGTTATGCTTTATGCGTTATGCGTTATGCGTTATGCGTTATGCGTTATGCGTTATGCCTTATGCGTTATGCGTTATTCGTTATGAGTAATGAGTTATAAGTTATGCGTTATGCGTTATGCTTTATGCGTTATGCGTTATGCGTTATGCGTTATGCGTTATGCGTTATGCGTTATACGGTATGCGTTATGCGTTATGCGTTATGCGTTATGCGTTATGCGTTATGCGTTATGCGTTATGCGTTATGCGTTATGCGTTATTCTTTATGCGTTATGCGTTATGCGTTATGCTTTATGCGTTATGCGTTACTCCTTATGAGTTATGAGTTATAAGTTATGCGTAATGCGTTATGCGTTATGCGTTATGCATTATTCTTTATCCGTTATGCGTTATGCGTTATGCTTTATGCGTTATGCGTTATGCGTTATGAGTAATGAGTTATAAGTTATGCGTTATGCGTTATTCGTTATGAGTAATGAGTTATAAGTTATGCGTTATGCGTTATGCTTTATGCGTTATGCGTTATGCGTTATGCTTTATGCGTTATGCGTTACTCCTTATGAGTTATGAGTTATAAGTTATGCGTAATGCGGTATGCGTTATACGTTATACGTTATGCGTTATGCGTTATGCGTTATGCGTTATGCGTTATGCGTTGTGCGTTATGCGTTATGCGTTATGCGTTATGCGTTATGCGTTATGCGTTATGCGTTATGCGTTATGCGTTATGCGTGATCCGACATGCGTTATGCATTTTGCGTTATGCTTTATGCGTTATGCGTTATGCGTTATGCGTTATGCGTTATGCGTTAAGCGTTATGCGTTATGCGTTATGCGTCATGCGTTATGCGTTATGCGTTATGCGTTATGCGTTATGCGTTATGCGTGATCCGACATGCGTTATGCATTTTGCGTTATGCGTTATTCGTTATGAGTTATGAGTTATAAGTTATGCATAATGCGTTATGCGTTATGCGTTATGCATTATGCTTTATCCGTTATGCGTTATGTTTAATGAGTTATAAGTTATGCGTTATGCGTTATGCTTTATGCGTTATGCGTTATGCGTTATGCGTTATGCGTTATGCGTTATGCGTCATGCGTTATGCGTTATGCGTTATGCGTTATGCGTTATGCGTTATGCGTTATGCGTTATACGGTATGCGTTATGCGTTATGCGTTATGCGTTATGCGTTATGCGTTATGCGTTATGCGTTATGCGTTATGCGTTATGCGTTATGCGATATGCGTTATGCGTTATGCGTTATGCTTTATGCGTTATGCGTTATGCGTTATGCTTTATGCGTTATGCGTTACTCCTTATGAGTTATGAGTTATAAGTTATGCGTAATGCGTTATGCGTTATGCGTTATGCATTATTCTTTATCCGTTATGCGTTATGCGTTATGCTTTATGCGTTATGCGTTATGCGTTATGAGTAATGAGTTATAAGTTATGCGTTATTAGTTATTCGTTATGAGTAATGAGTTATAAGTTATGCGTTATGCGTTATGCTTTATGCGTTATGCGTTATGCGTTATGCTTTATGCGTTATGCGTTACTCCTTATGAGTTATGAGTTATAAGTTTTGCGTAATGCGGTATGCGTTATACGTTATACGTTATGCATTATGCGTTATGCGTTATGCGTTATGCGTTGTGCGTTATGCGTTATGCGTTATGCGCTATGCGTTATGCATTATGCGTTATGCGTTATGCGTTATGCGTTAAGCGTTATGCGTTTTGCTTTATTCGTTATGCGTTGTGCATTATGCGTTATGCGTTATGTGTTATGCTTTATGCGTTATGCGTTATGCGTTATGCGTTATGCGTTATGCGTTATGCGTTATTCGTTATGCGTTATGCTTTATGCGTTATGCGTTATGCGTTATGCGTTATGCGTTATGCGTTATGCGTTATGCGTTATGCCTTATGCGTTATGCGTTATGCGTTATGCGTGATCCGACATGCGTTATGCATTTTGCGTTATGCGTTATTCGTTATGAGTTATGAGTTATAAGTTATGCATAATGCGTTATGCGTTATGCGTTATGCATTATGCTTTATCCGTTATGCGTTATGTGTAATGCGTTAAGCGTTATGCGTTTTGCTTTATTCGTTATGCGTTGTGCATTATGCGTTATGCGTTATGTGTTATGCTTTATGCGTTATGCCTTATGCGTTATGCGTTATGCGTTATTCGTTATGCGTTATGCTTTATGCGTTATGCGTTACTCCGTATGAGTTATGAGTTATAAGTTATGCGTAATGCGTTATGCGTTATGCTTTATGCGTTATGCGTTACTCCTTATGAGTTATGAGTTATAAGTTATGCGTAATGCGTTATGCTTTATGCGTTATGCGTTATGCGTTATGCGTTATGCGTTATGCGTTATGCGTTATGCGTTATGCGTTATGCGTTATTCGTTATGCGTTATGCGTTATGCGTTATGCTTTATGCCTTATGCGTTATGCGTTATGCTTTATGCGTTATGCGTTACTCCTTATGAGTTATGAGTTATAAGTTATGCGTAATGCGTTATGCGTTATGCGTTATGCATTATTCTTTATCCGTTATGCGTTATGCGTTATGCTTTATGCGTTATGCGTTATGCGTTATGAGTAATGAGTTATAAGTTATGCGTTATGCGTTATTCGTTATGAGTAATGAGTTATAAGTTATGCGTTATGCGTTATGCTTTATGCGTTATGCGTTATGCGTTATGCTTAATGCGTTATGCGTTACTCCTTATGAGTTATGAGTTATAAGTTATGCGTAATGCGGTATGCGTTATACGATATACGTTATGCGTTATGCGTTATGCGTTATGCGTTATGCGTTATGCATTATGCTTTATCCGTTATGCGTTATGCGTTATGCTTTATGCGTTATGCGTTATGCGTTATGCGTTATGCGTTATGCGTTATGCGTTATGCTTTATGCGTTATGCGTTATGCGTTATGCGTTATGCGTTATGCGTTATGCCTTATGCGTTATGCGTTATTCGTTATGAGTAATGAGTTATAAGTTATGCGTTATGCGTTATGCTTTATGCGTTATGCGTTATGCGTTATGCGTTATGCGTTATGCGTTATGCGTTATACGGTATGCGTTATGCGTTATGCGTTATGCGTTATGCGTTATGCGTTATGCGTTATGCGTTATTCTTTATGCGTTATGCGTTATGCGTTATGCTTTATGCGTTATGCGTTACTCCTTATGAGTTATGAGTTATAAGTTATGCGTAATGCGTTATGCGTTATGCGTTATGCATTATTCTTTATCCGTTATGCGTTATGCGTTATGCTTTATGCGTTATGCGTTATGCGTTATGAGTAATGAGTTATAAGTTATGCGTTATGCGTTATTCGTTATGAGTAATGAGTTATAAGTTATGCGTTATGCGTTATGCTTTATGCGTTATGCGTTATGCGTTATGCTTTATGCGTTATGCGTTACTCCTTATGAGTTATGAGTTATAAGTTATGCGTAATGCGGTATGCGTTATACGTTATACGTTATGCGTTATGCGTTATGCGTTATGCGTTATGCGTTATGCGTTGTGCGTTATGCGTTATGCGTTATGCGTTATGCGTTATGCGTTATGCGTTATGCGTTATGCGTTATGCGTTATGCGTTATGCGTGATCCGACATGCGTTATGCATTTTGCGTTATGCTTTATGCGTTATGCGTTATGCGTTATGCGTTATGCGTTATGCGTTAAGCGTTATGCGTTATGCGTTATGCGTTATGCGTTATGCGTTATGCGTTATGCGTTATGCGTTATGCGTTATGCGTGATCCGACATGCGTTATGCATTTTGCGTTATGCGTTATTCGTTATGAGTTATGAGTTATAAGTTATGCATAATGCGTTATGCGTTATGCGTTATGCATTATGCTTTATCCGTTATGCGTTATGTTTAATGAGTTATAAGTTATGCGTTATGCGTTATGCTTTATGCGTTATGCGTTATGCGTTATGCGTTATGCGTTATGCGTTATGCGCTATGCGTTATGCATTATGCGTTATGCGTTATGCGTTATGCGTTAAGCGTTATGCGTTTTGCTTTATTCGTTATGCGTTGTGCATTATGCGTTATGCGTTATGTGTTATGCTTTATGCGTTATGCGTTATGCGTTATGCGTTATGCGTTATGCGTTATTCGTTATGCGTTATGCTTTATGCGTTATGCGTTATGCGTTATGCGTTATGCGTTATGCGTTATGCGTTATGCGTTATGCCTTATGCGTTATGCGTTATGCGTTATGCGTGATCCGACATGCGTTATGCATTTTGCGTTATGCGTTATTCGTTATGAGTTATGAGTTATAAGTTATGCATAATGCGTTATGCGTTATGCGTTATGCATTATGCTTTATCCGTTATGCGTTATGTGTAATGCGTTAAGCGTTATGCGTTTTGCTTTATTCGTTATGCGTTGTGCATTATGCGTTATGCGTTATGTGTTATGCTTTATGCGTTATGCCTTATGCGTTATGCGTTATGCGTTATTCGTTATGCGTTATGCTTTATGCGTTATGCGTTACTCCGTATGAGTTATGAGTTATAAGTTATGCGTAATGCGTTATGCGTTATGCTTTATGCGTTATGCGTTACTCCTTATGAGTTATGAGTTATAAGTTATGCGTAATGTGTTATGCTTTATGCGTTATGCGTTATGCGTTATGCGTTATGCGTTATGCGTTATGCGTTATGCGTTATGCGTTATGCGTTATTCGTTATGCGTTATGCGTTATGCGTTATGCTTTATGCCTTATGCGTTATGCGTTATGCTTTATGCGTTATGCGTTACTCCTTATGAGTTATGAGTTATAAGTTATGCGTAATGCGTTATGCGTTATGCGTTATGCATTATTCTTTATCCGTTATGCGTTATGCGTTATGCTTTATGCGTTATGCGTTATGCGTTATGAGTAATGAGTTATAAGTTATGCGTTATGCGTTATTCGTTATGAGTAATGAGTTATAAGTTATGCGTTATGCGTTATGCTTTATGCGTTATGCGTTATGCGTTATGCTTAATGCGTTATGCGTTACTCCTTATGAGTTATGAGTTATAAGTTATGCGTAATGCGGTATGCGTTATACGATATACGTTATGCGTTATGCGTTATGCGTTATGCGTTATGCGTTATGCATTATGCTTTATCCGTTATGCGTTATGCGTTATGCTTTATGCGTTATGCGTTATGCGTTATGCGTTATGCGTTATGCGTTATGCTTTATGCGTTATGCGTTATGCGTTATGCGTTATGCGTTATGCGTTATGCCTTATGCGTTATGCGTTATTCGTTATGAGTAATGAGTTATAAGTTATGCGTTATGCGTTATGCTTTATGCGTTATGCGTTATGCGTTATGCGTTATGCGTTATGCGTTATGCGTTATACGGTATGCGTTATGCGTTATGCGTTATGCGTTATGCGTTATGCGTTATGCGTTATGCGTTATGCGTTATTCTTTATGCGTTATGCGTTATGCGTTATGCTTTATGCGTTATGCGTTACTCCTTATGAGTTATGAGTTATAAGTTATGCGTAATGCGTTATGCGTTATGCGTTATGCATTATTCTTTATCCGTTATGCGTTATGCGTTATGCTTTATGCGTTATGCGTTATGCGTTATGAGTAATGAGTTATAAGTTATGCGTTATGCGTTATTCGTTATGAGTAATGAGTTATAAGTTATGCGTTATGCGTTATGCTTTATGCGTTATGCGTTATGCGTTATGCTTTATGCGTTATGCGTTACTCCTTATGAGTTATGAGTTATAAGTTATGCGTAATGCGGTATGCGTTATACGTTATACGTTATGCGTTATGCGTTATGCGTTATGCGTTATGCGTTATGCGTTGTGCGTTATGCGTTATGCGTTATGCGTTATGCGTTATGCGTTATGCGTTATGCGTTATGCGTTATGCGTTATGCGTGATCCGACATGCGTTATGCATTTTGCGTTATGCTTTATGCGTTATGCGTTATGCGTTATGCGTTATGCGTTATGCGTTAAGCGTTATGCGTTATGCGTTATGCGTTATGCGTTATGCGTTATGCGTTATGCGTTATGCGTTATGCGTTATGCGTGATCCGACATGCGTTATGCATTTTGCGTTATGCGTTATTCGTTATGAGTTATGAGTTATAAGTTATGCATAATGCGTTATGCGTTATGCGTTATGCATTATGCTTTATCCGTTATGCGTTATGTTTAATGAGTTATAAGTTATGCGTTATGCGTTATGCTTTATGCGTTATGCGTTATGCGTTATGCGTTATGCGTTATGCGTTATGCGTCATGCGTTATGCGTTATGCGTTATGCGTTATGCGTTATGCGTTATGCGTTATACGGTATGCGTTATGCGTTATGCGTTATGCGTTATGCGTTATGCGTTATGCGTTATGCGTTATGCGTTATGCGTTATGCGATATGCGTTATGCGTTATGCGTTATGCTTTATGCGTTATGCGTTATGCGTTATGCTTTATGCGTTATGCGTTACTCCTTATGAGTTATGAGTTATAAGTTATGCGTAATGCGTTATGCGTTATGCGTTATGCATTATTCTTTATCCGTTATGCGTTATGCGTTATGCTTTATGCGTTATGCGTTATGCGTTATGAGTAATGAGTTATAAGTTATGCGTTATGCGTTATTCGTTATGAGTAATGAGTTATAAGTTATGCGTTATGCGTTATGCTTTATGCGTTATGCGTTATGCGTTATGCTTTATGCGTTATGCGTTACTCCTTATGAGTTATGAGTTATAAGTTTTGCGTAATGCGGTATGCGTTATACGTTATACGTTATGCATTATGCGTTATGCGTTATGCGTTATGCGTTGTGCGTTATGCGTTATGCGTTATGCGCTATGCGTTATGCATTATGCGTTATGCGTTATGCGTTATGCGTTAAGCGTTATGCGTTTTGCTTTATTCGTTATGCGTTGTGCATTATGCGTTATGCGTTATGTGTTATGCTTTATGCGTTATGCGTTATGCGTTATGCGTTATGCGTTATGCGTTATTCGTTATGCGTTATGCTTTATGCGTTATGCGTTATGCGTTATGCGTTATGCGTTATGCGTTATGCGTTATGCGTTATGCGTTATGCCTTATGCGTTATGCGTTATGCGTTATGCGTGATCCGACATGCGTTATGCATTTTGCGTTATGCGTTATTCGTTATGAGTTATGAGTTATAAGTTATGCATAATGCGTTATGCGTTATGCGTTATGCATTATGCTTTATCCGTTATGCGTTATGTGTAATGCGTTAAGCGTTATGCGTTTTGCTTTATTCGTTATGCGTTGTGCATTATGCGTTATGCGTTATGTGTTATGCTTTATGCGTTATGCCTTATGCGTTATGCGTTATGCGTTATTCGTTATGCGTTATGCTTTATGCGTTATGCGTTACTCCTTATGAGTTATGAGTTATAAGTTATGCGTAATGCGTTATGCGTTATGCTTTATGCGTTATGCGTTACTCCTTATGAGTTATGAGTTATAAGTTATGCGTAATGCGTTATGCTTTATGCGTTATGCGTTATGCGTTATGCGTTATGCGTTATGCGTTATGCGTTATGCGTTATGCGTTATGCGTTATGCGTTATGCGTTATTCGTTATGCGTTATGCTTTATGCGTTATGCGTTATGCGTTATGCGTTATGCGTTATGCGTTATGCGTTATGCGTTATGCCTTATGCGTTATGCGTTATTCGTTATGAGTAATGAGTTATAAGTTATGCGTTATGCGTTATGCTTTATGCGTTATGCGTTATGCGTTATGCGTTATGCGTTATGCGTTATGCGTTATGCGTTATGCGTTATGCGTGATCCGACATGCGTTATGCATTTTGCGTTATGCGTTATGCGTTATGCGTTATGCGTTATGCGTGATCCGACATGCGTTATGCATTTTGCGTTATGCGTTATTCGTTATGAGTAATGAGTTATAAGTTATGCATAATGCGTTATGCGTTATGCGTTATGCATTATGCTTTATCCGTTATGCGTTATGCGTTATGCTTTATGCGTTATGCGTTATGCGTTATGCGTTATGCGTTATGCGTTATGCGTTATGCGTTATGCGTTATGCGTTATGCGTTATGCGTTATGCGTTATGCGTTATGCGTTATGCGTTATGCGTTATACGGTATGCGTTATGCGTTATGCGTTATGCGTTATGCGTTATGCGTTATGCGTTATGCGTTATGCGTTATGCGTTATGCGTTATGCGTTATGCGTTATGCGGTATGCGTTATGCTTTATGCCTTATGCGTTATGCGTTATGCTTTATGCGTTATGCGTTACTCCTTATGAGTTATGAGTTATAAGTTATGCGTAATGCGTTATGCGTTATGCGTTATGCATTATTCTTTATCCGTTATGCGTTATGCGTTATGCTTTATGCGTTATGCGTTATGCGTTATGAGTAATGAGTTATAAGTTATGCGTTATGCGTTATTCGTTATGAGTAATGAGTTATAAGTTATGCGTTATGCGTTATGCTTTATGCGTTATGCGTTATGCGTTATGCTTTATGCGTTATGCGTTACTCCTTATGAGTTATGAGTTATAAGTTATGCGTAATGCGGTATGCGTTATACGTTATACGTTATGCGTTATGCGTTATGCGTTATGCGTTATGCGTTATGCATTATGCTTTATCCGTTATGCGTTATGCGTTATGCTTTATGCGTTATGCGTTATGCGTTATGCGTTATGCGTTATGCGTTATGCGTTATGCGTTATGCGTTAGGCGATATACGTTTTGCGGTATTCGTTATGCGTTATGATTTATGCTTTATGCGTTATGCGTGATCCGACATGCGTTATGCTTTATGCGTTATGCGTTACTCCTTATGAGTTATGAGTTATAAGTTATGCGTAATGCGTTATGCGTTATGCGTTATGCATTATTCTTTATCCGTTATGCGTTATGCGTTATGCTTTATGCGTTATGCGTTATGCGTTATGAGTAATGAGTTATAAGTTATGCGTTATGCGTTATTCGTTATGAGTAATGAGTTATAAGTTATGCGTTATGCGTTATGCGTTATGCGTTATGCGTTATGCGATATGCGTTATGCGTTATGCGTTATGCTTTATGCGTTATGCGTTATGCGTTATGCTTTATGCGTTATGCGTTACTCCTTATGAGTTATGAGTTATAAGTTATGCGTAATGCGTTATGCGTTATGCGTTATGCATTATTCTTTATCCGTTATGCGTTATGCGTTATGCTTTATGCGTTATGCGTTATGCGTTATGAGTAATGAGTTATAAGTTATGCGTTATGCGTTATTCGTTATGAGTAATGAGTTATAAGTTATGCGTTATGCGTTATGCTTTATGCGTTATGCGTTATGCGTTATGCGTTATGCTTTATGCGTTATGCGTTACTCCTTATGAGTTATGAGTTATAAGTTTTGCGTAATGCGGTATGCGTTATACGTTATACGTTATGCATTATGCGTTATGCGTTATGCGTTATGCGTTGTGCGTTATGCGTTATGCGTTATGCGCTATGCGTTATGCATTATGCGTTATGCGTTATGCGTTATGCGTTAAGCGTTATGCGTTTTGCTTTATTCGTTATGCGTTGTGCATTATGCGTTATGCGTTATGTGTTATGCTTTATGCGTTATGCGTTATGCGTTATGCGTTATGCGTTATGCGTTATTCGTTATGCGTTATGCTTTATGCGTTATGCGTTATGCGTTATGCGTTATGCGTTATGGGTTATGCGTTATGCGTTATGCCTTATGCGTTATGCGTTATGCGTTATGCGTGATCCGACATGCGTTATGCATTTTGCGTTATGCGTTATTCGTTATGAGTTATGAGTTATAAGTTATGCATAATGCGTTATGCGTTATGCGTTATGCATTATGCTTTATCCGTTATGCGTTATGTGTAATGCGTTATGCGTTATGCGTTTTGCTTTATTCGTTATGCGTTGTGCATTATGCGTTATGCGTTATGTGTTATGCTTTATGCGTTATGCCTTATGCGTTATGCGTTATGCGTTATTCGTTATGCGTTATGCTTTATGCGTTATGCGTTACTCCTTATGAGTTATGAGTTATAAGTTATGCGTAATGCGTTATGCGTTATGCTTTATGCGTTATGCGTTACTCCTTATGAGTTATGAGTTATAAGTTATGCGTAATGCGTTATGCTTTATGCGTTATGCGTTATGCGTTATGCGTTATGCGTTATGCGTTATGCGTTATGCGTTATGCGTTATGCGTTATTCGTTATGCGTTATGCTTTATGCGTTATGCGTTATGCGTTATGCGTTATGCGTTATGCGTTATGCGTTATGCCTTATGCGTTATGCGTTATTCGTTATGAGTAATGAGTTATAAGTTATGCGTTATGCGTTATGCTTTATGCGTTATGCGTTATGCGTTATGCGTTATGCGTTATGCGTTATGCGTTATGCGTTATGCGTTATGCGTGATCCGACATGCGTTATGCATTTTGCGTTATGCGTTATGCGTTATGCGTTATGCGTTATGCGTTATGCGTGATCCGACATGCGTTATGCATTTTGCGTTATGCATTTTGCGTTATGCGTTATTCGTTATGAGTAATGAGTTATAAGTTATGCATAATGCGTTATGCGTTATGCGTTATGCATTATGCTTTATCCGTTATGCGTTATGCGTTATGCTTTATGCGTTATGCGTTATGCGTTATGCGTTATGCGTTATGCGTTATGCGTTATGCGTTATGCGTTATGCGTTATGCGTTAGGCGATATACGTTTTGCGGTATTCGTTATGCGTTATGCGTTATGCGCTATGCGTTATGCGTGATCCGACATGCGTTATGCATTTTGCGTTATGCGTTATGCGTTATGCGTTATGCGTTATGCGTTATGCGTTATGCGTGATCCGACATGCGTTATGCATTTTGCGTTATGCGTTATTCGTTATGAGTAATGAGTTATGAGTAATGAGTTATAAGTTATGCATAATGCGTTATGCGTTATGCGTTATGCATTATGCTTTATCCGTTATGCGTTATGCGTTATGCTTTATGCGTTATGCGTTATGCGTTATGCGTTATGCGTTATGCGTTATGCGTTATGCGTTATGCGTTATGCGTTATGCGTTATGCGTTATGCGTTATGCGTTATGCGTTATGCGTTATGCGTTATGCGTTATACGGTATGCGTTATGCGTTATGCGTTATGCGTTATGCGTTATGCGTTATGCGTTATGCGTTATGCGTTATGCGTTATGCGTTATGCGTTATGCGTTATGCGGTATGCGTTATGCTTTATGCCTTATGCGTTATGCGTTATGCTTTATGCGTTATGCGTTACTCCTTATGAGTTATGAGTTATAAGTTATGCGTAATGCGTTATGCGTTATGCGTTATGCATTATTCTTTATCCGTTATGCGTTATGCGTTATGCTTTATGCGTTATGCGTTATGCGTTATGAGTAATGAGTTATAAGTTATGCGTTATGCGTTATTCGTTATGAGTAATGAGTTATAAGTTATGCGTTATGCGTTATGCTTTATGCGTTATGCGTTATGCGTTATGCTTTATGCGTTATGCGTTACTCCTTATGAGTTATGAGTTATAAGTTATGCGTAATGCGGTATGCGTTATACGTTATACGTTATGCGTTATGCGTTATGCGTTATGCGTTATGCGTTATGCATTATGCTTTATCCGTTATGCGTTATGCGTTATGCTTTATGCGTTATGCGTTATGCGTTATGCGTTATGCGTTATGCGTTATGCGTTATGCGTTATGCGTTAGGCGATATACGTTTTGCGGTATTCGTTATGCGTTATGATTTATGCTTTATGCGTTATGCGTGATCCGTTATGCGTTATGCGTTATGCTTTATGCGTTATGCGTTATGCGTTATGCATTTTGCGTTATGCGTTATTCGTTTGAGTTATGAGTTATAAGTTATGCGTAATGCGTTATGCGTTATGCGTTATGCATTATGCTTTATCCGTTATGCGTTATGCGTTATGCTTTATGCGTTATGCTTTATGCGTTATGCGTTATGCGTTATGCGTTATGCTTTATGCGTTATGCGTTATGCGTTATGAGTAATGAGTTATAAGTTATGCGTTATGCGTTATTCGTTATGAGTAATGAGTTATAAGTTATGCGTTATGCGTTATGCTTTATGCGTTATGCGTTATGCGTTATGCGTTATGCTTTATGCGTTATGCGTTACTCCTTATGAGTTATGAGTTATAAGTTATGCGTAATGCGGTATGCGTTATACGTTATACGTTATGCGTTATGCGTTATGCGTTATGCGTTATGCGTTATGCTTTATGCGTTATGCGTTATTAGTTACACGTTATGCGTTATGCGTTATGCGTTATGCGTTATGCTTTATGCGTTATGCTTTATGCGTTAGGCGTTATGCGTTATGCGTTATGCGTTATGCGTTATGAGTTATACGTTATGCGTTATGCGTTAGGGGTTATGCGTTATGCGTTATGCGTTATGCTTTATGCGTTATGCATTATGCGTTATGCGTTATGCGATATGCGTTATCCGTTATGCGTTATGCGTTATTCGTTATGAGTAATGAGTTATAAGTTATGCGTTATGCGTTATGCTTTATCCGTTATGCGTTATGCGTTATGCTTTATGCGTTATGCGTTATGCGTTATGAGTAATGAGTTATAAGTTATGCGTTATGCGTTATTCGTTATGAGTAATGAGTTATAAGTTATGCGTTATGCGTTATGCTTTATGCGTTATGCGTTATGCGTTATGCTTTATGCGTTATGCGTTACTCCTTATGAGTTATGAGTTATGCGTTATGCGTTATGCGTTATGCGTTATGCGTTATGCGGTATGCGTTATGCATTATGCGTTATGCGTTATACGTTATGCGTTAAGCGTTATGCGTTTTGCTGTATTCGTTATGCGTTGTACATTATGCGTTATGCGTTATGTGTTATGCTTTATGCGTTATGCGATATGCGTTACGCTTTATGCGTTATGCATTATGCGTTATGCGTTATGCGTTATGCGTTATGCATTATGCGTTATGCGTTATGCGTGATCCGTTATGCGTTAAGCGTTATGCGTTTTGCTGTATTCGTAATGCGTTGTGCATTATGCGTTATGCGTTATGTGTTATGCGTTATGCGTTATGCGTTATACGTTATGCGTTATGCGTTATGCGTGATCCGTTATGTGTTAGGCGATATACGTTTTGCGGTATTCGTTATGCGTTATGCGTTATGCTTTATGCGTTATGCGTTACTCCTTATGAGTTATGAGTTATAAGTTATGCGTAATGCGTTATGCGTTATGCGTTATGCTTTATGCGTTATGCGTTACTCCTTATGAGTTATGAGTTATAAGTTATGCGTAATGCGTTATGCTTTATGCGTTATGCGTTATGCGTTATGCGTTATGCGTTATGCGTTATGCGTTATGCGTTATGCGTTATTCGTTATGCGTTATGCTTTATGCGTTATGCGTTATGCGTTATGCGTTATGCGTTATGCGTTATGCGTTATGCGTTATGCGTTATGCGTTATGCGTTATGCCTTATGCGTTATGCGTTATTCGTTATGAGTAATGAGTTATAAGTTATGCGTTATGCGTTATGCTTTATGCATTATGCGTTATGCGTTATGCGTTATGCGTTATGCGTTATGCGTTATGCGTTATGCGTTATGCGTTATGCGTTATGCGTGATCCGACATGCGTTATGCATTTTGCGTTATGCGGTATTCGTTATGAGTTATGAGTTATAAGTTATGCATAATGCGTTATGCGTTATGCGTTATGCATTATGCTTTATCCGTTATGCGTTATGCGTTATGCTTTATGCGTTATGCGTTATGCGTTATGCGTTATGCGTTATGCCTTATGCGTTATGCGTTATGTGTTATGCTTTATGCGTTATGCGATATGCGTTACGCTTTATGCGTTATGCATTATGCGTTATGCGTTATGCGTTATGCGTTATGCATTATGCGTTATGCGTTATGCGTGATCCGTTATGCGTTAAGCGTTATGCGTTTTGCTGTATTCGTAATGCGTTGTGCATTATGCGTTATGCGTTATGTGTTATGCGTTATGCGTTATGCGTTATACGTTATGCGTTATGCGTTATGCGTGATCCGTTATGTGTTAGGCGATATACGTTTTGCGGTATTCGTTATGCGTTATGCGTTATGCTTTATGCGTTATGCGTTACTCCTTATGAGTTATGAGTTATAAGTTATGCGTAATGCGTTATGCGTTATGCGTTATGCTTTATGCGTTATGCGTTACTCCTTATGAGTTATGAGTTATAAGTTATGCGTAATGCGTTATGCTTTATGCGTTATGCGTTATGCGTTATGCGTTATGCGTTATGCGTTATGCGTTATGCGTTATTCGTTATGCGTTATGCTTTATGCGTTATGCGTTATGCGTTATGCGTTATGCGTTATGCGTTATGCGTTATGCGTTATGCGTTATGCGTTATGCGTTATGCGTTATGCCTTATGCGTTATGCGTTATTCGTTATGAGTAATGAGTTATAAGTTATGCGTTATGCGTTATGCTTTATGCATTATGCGTTATGCGTTATGCGTTATGCGTTATGCGTTATGCGTTATGCGTTATGCGTTATGCGTTATGCGTTATGCGTGATCCGACATGCGTTATGCATTTTGCGTTATGCGGTATTCGTTATGAGTTATGAGTTATAAGTTATGCATAATGCGTTATGCGTTATGCGTTATGCATTATGCTTTATCCGTTATGCGTTATGCGTTATGCTTTATGCGTTATGCGTTATGCGTTATGCGTTATGCGTTATGCCTTATGCGTTATGCGTTATTCGTTATGAGTAATGAGTTATAAGTTATGCGTTATGCGTTATGCTTTATGCGTTATGCGTTATGCGTTATGCGTTATGCGTTATGCGTTATGCGTTATGCGTTATGCGTTATGCGTTATGCGTTATGCGTTATGCGTTATGCTTTATGCGTTATGCGTTATTAGTTACACGTTATGCGTTATGCGTTATGCGTTATGCGTTATGCGTTAGGGGTTATGCGTTATGCGTTATGCCTTATGCGTTATGCGTTATTCGTTATGAGTAATGAGTTATAAGTTATGCGTTATGCGTTATGCTTTATGCGTTATGCGTTATGCGTTATGCGTTATGCGTTATGCGTTATGCGTTATGCGTGATCCGACATGCGTTATGCATTTTGCGTTATGCGTTATTCGTTATGAGTAATGAGTTATAAGTTATGCGTTATGCGTTATGCTTTATGCGTTATGCGTTATTAGTTACACGTTATGCGTTATGCGTTATGCGTTATGCGTTATGCGTTAGGGGTTATGCGTTATGCGTTATGCGTTAGGCGTTATGCTTTATGCGTTATGCGTTACTCCTTATGAGTTATGAGTTATAAGTTATGCGTAATGCGTTATGCTTTATGCGTTATGCGTTATGCGTTATGCGTTATGCGTTATGCGTTATTCGTTATGCGTTATACTTTATGCGTTATGCGTTATGCGTTATGCGTTATGTTTTATGCATTATGCGTTATGCGTTATGCGTTATGCGTTATGCGTTATGCGTTATGCGTTATGCGTTATGCGTTATGCGTTATGCGTTATGCGTTATGCGTGATCCGACATGCGTTATGCATTTTGAGTTATGCGTTATTCGTTATGAGTTATGAGTTATAAGTTATGCATAATGCGTTATGCGTTATGCGTTATGCATTATGCTTTATCCGTTATGCGTTATGCGTTATGCTTTATGCGTTATGCGTTATGCGTTATGCGTTATGCGTTATGCGTTATGCCTTATGCGTTATGCGTTATTCGTTATGAGTAATGAGTTATAAGTTATGCGTTATGCGTTATGCTTTATGCGTTATGCGTTATGCGTTATGCGTTATGCGTTATGCGTTATGCGTTATGCGTTATGCGTTATGCGTTATGCTTTATGCGTTATGCGTTATTAGTTACACGTTATGCGTTATGCGTTATGCGTTGTGCGTTATGCGTTAGGGGTTATGCGTTATGCGTTATGCCTTATGCGTTATGCGTTATTCGTTATGAGTAATGAGTTATAAGTTATGCGTTATGCGTTATGCTTTATGCGTTATGCGTTATGCGTTATGCGTTATGCGTTATGCGTTATGCGTTATGCGTTATGCGTTATGCGTTATGCGTTATGCGTTATGCGTTATGCGTTATGCGTTATGCGTTATGCGTTATGCGTTATGCGTTATGCGTGATCCGACATGCGTTATGCATTTTGCGTTATGCGTTATTCGTTATGAGTAATGAGTTATAAGTTATGCGTTATGCGTTATGCTTTATGCGTTATGCGTTATTAGTTACACGTTATGCGTTATGCGTTATGCTTTATGCGTTATGCGTTATGCGTTATGCTTTATGCGTTATGCGTTATGCGTTATGAGTAATGAGTTATAAGTTATGCGTTATGCGTTATTCGTTATGAGTAATGAGTTATAAGTTATGCGTTATGCGTTATGCTTTATGCGTTATGCGTTATGCGTTATGCTTTATGCGTTATGCGTTACTCCTTATGAGTTATGAGTTATGCGTTATGCGTTATGCGTTATGCGTTATGCGTTATGCGCTATGCGTTATGCATTATGCGTTATGCGTTTTGCTGTATTCGTAATGCGTTGTGCATTATGCGTTATGCGTTATGCTTTATGCGTTATGCGTTACTCCTTATGAGTTATGAGTTATGCGTTATGCGTTATGCGTTATGCGTTATGCGTTATGCGCTATGCGTTATGCATTATGCGTTATGCGTTATACGTTATGCGTTAAGCGTTATGCGTTTAGCTGTATTCGTTATGCGTTGTACATTATGCGCTATGCGTTATGTGTTATGCTTTATGCGTTATGCGTTATGCGTTACGCTTTATGCGTTATGCATTATGCGTTATGCGTTATGCGTTATGCGTTATGCATTATGCGTTATGCGTTATGCGTGATCCGTTATGCGTTAAGCGTTATGCGATTTGCTGTATTCGTAATGCGTTGTGCATTATGCGTTATGCGTTATGTGTTATGCGTTATGCGTTATGCGTTATACGTTATGCGTTATGCGTTATGCGTGATCCGTTATGTGTTAGGCGATATACGTTTTGCGGTATTCGTTATGCGTTATGCGTTATGCTTTATGCGTTATGCGTTACTCCTTATGAGTTATGAGTTATAAGTTATGCGTAATGCGTTATGCGTTATGCGTTATGCTTTATGCGTTATGCGTTACTCCTTATGAGTTATGAGTTATAAGTTATGCGTAATGCGTTATGCTTTATGCGTTATGCGTTATGCGTTATGCGTTATGCGTTATGCGTTATGCGTTATGCGTTATGCGTTATGCGTTATTCGTTATGCGTTATGCTTTATGCGTTATGCGTTATGCGTTATGCGTTATGCGTTATGCGTTATGCGTTATGCGTTATGCGTTATGCGTTATGCGTTATGCCTTATGCGTTATGCGTTATTCGTTATGAGTAATGAGTTATAAGTTATGCGTTATGCGTTATGCTTTATGCATTATGCGTTATGCGTTATGCGTTATGCGTTATGCGTTATGCGTTATGCGTTATGCGTTATGCGTTATGCGTTATGCGTTATGCGTTATGCGTTATGCGTTATGCGTTATGCGTTATGCGTGATCCGACATGCGTTATGCATTTTGCGTTATGCGTTATTCGTTATGAGTTATGAGTTATAAGTTATGCATAATGCGTTATGCGTTATGCGTAATGCATTATGCTTTATCCGTTATGCGTTATGCGTTATGCTTTATGCGTTATGCGTTATGCGTTATGCGTTATGCGTTATGCCTTATGCGTTATGCGTTATTCGTTATGAGTAATGAGTTATAAGTTATGCGTTATGCGTTATGCTTTATGCGTTATGCGTTATGCGTTATGCGTTATGCGTTATGCGTTATGCGTTATGCGTTATGCGTTATGCGTTATGCGTTATGCGTTATGCGTTATACGGTATGCGTTATGCGTTATGCGTTATGCGTTATGCGTTATGCGTTATGCGTTATGCGTTATGCGTTATGCGTTATGCGTTATACGGTATGCGTTATGAGTTATAAGTTATGCGTAATGCGTTATGCGTTATGCGTTATGCATTATTCTTTATGCGTTATGCGTTATGCGTTATGCGTTGTGCGTTATGCGTTATGCGTTATGCGCTATGCGTTATGCATTATGCGTTATGCGTTATGCGTTATGCGTTAAGCGTTATGCGTTTTGCTTTATTCGTTATACGTTGTGCATTATGCGTTATGCGTTATGTGTTATGCTTTATGCGTTATGCGTTATGCGTTACGCTTTATGCGTTATACATTATGCGTTATGCGTTATGCGTTATGCATTATGCGTTATGCGTTATGCGTGATCCGTTATGCGTTAAGCGTTATGCGTTTTGCTGTATTCGTAATGCGTTGTGCATTATGCGTTATGCGTTATGTGTTATGCGTTATGCGTTATGCGTTACTCCTTATGAGTTATGAGTTATAAGTTATGCGTAATGCGTTATGCTTTATGCGTTATGCGTTATGCGTTATGCGTTATGCGTTATGCGTTATTCGTTATGCGTTATGCTTTATGCGTTATGCGTTATGCGTTATGCGTTATGCGTTATGCCTTATGCGTTATGCGTTATTCGTTATGAGTAATGAGTTATAAGTTATGCGTTATGCGTTATGCTTTATGCGTTATGCGTTATGCGTTATGCGTTATGCGTTATGCGTTATGCGTTATGCGTTATGCGTTATGCGTGATCCGACATGCGTTATGCATTTTGCGTTATGCGTTATGCGTTATGCGTTATGCGTTATGCGTTATGCGTTATGCGTGATCCGACATGCGTTATGCATTTTGCGTTATGCGTTATTCGTTATGAGTAATGAGTTATAAGTTATGCATAATGCGTTATGCGTTATGCATTATGCATTATCCGTTATGCGTTATGCTTTATGCGTTATGCGTTATGCGTTATGCGTTATGCGTTATGCGTTATGCGTTATGCGTTATGCGTTATGCGTTATGCGTTATGCGTAATGCGTTATGCGTTATACGGTATGCGTTATGCGTTATGCGTTATGCGTTATGCGTTATGCGTTATGCGTTATGCGTTATGCGTTATGCGTTATGCGTTATGCGTTATGCGTTATGCGTTATGCGTTATGCGTTATGCGTTATGCGTTATGCTTTATGCCTTATGCGTTATGCGTTATGCTTTATGCGTTATGCGTTACTCCTTATGAGTTATGAGTTATAAGTTATGCGTAATGCGTTATGCGTTATGCGTTATGCATTATTCTTTATCCGTTATGCGTTATGCGTTATGCTTTATGCGTTATGCGTTATGCGTTATGAGTAATGAGTTATAAGTTATGCGTTATGCGTTATTCGTTATGAGTAATGAGTTATAAGTTATGCGTTATGCTTTATGCGTTATGCGTTATGCGTTATGCTTTATGCGTTATGCGTTACTCCTTATGAGTTATGAGTTATAAGTTATGCGTAATGCGGTATGCGTTATACGATATACGTTATGCGTTATGCGTTATGCGTTATGCGTTATGCGTTATGCATTATGCTTTATCCGTTATGCGTTATGCGTTATGCCTTATGCGTTATGCGTTATTCGTTATGAGTAATGAGTTATAAGTTATGCGTTATGCGTTATGCTTTATGCGTTATGCGTTATGCGTTATGCGTTATGCGTTATGCGTTATGCGTTATACGGTATGCGTTATGAGTAATGAGTTATAAGTTATGCGTTATGCGTTATGCTTTATGCGTTATGCGTTATGCGTTATGCTTTATGCGTTATGCGTTACTCCTTATGAGTTATGAGTTATGCGTTATGCGTTTTGCTGTATTCGTTATGCGTTGTACATTATGCGCTATGCGTTATGTGTTATGCTTTATGCGTTATGCGTTATGCGTTACGCTTTATGCGTTATGCATTATGCGTTATGCGTTATGCGTTATGCGTTATGCGTTATGCATTATGCGTTATGCGTTATGCGTGATCCGTTATGCGTTAAGCGTTATGCGTTTTGCTGTATTCGTAATGCGTTGTGCATTATGCGTTATGCGTTATGTGTTATGCGTTATGCGTTATGCGTTATACGTTATGCGTTATGCGTTATGCGTGATCCGTTATGTGTTAGGCGATATACGTTTTGCGGTATTCGTTATGCGTTATGCGTTATGCTTTATGCGTTATGCGTTACTCCTTATGAGTTATGAGTTATAAGTTATGCGTAATGCGTTATGCGTTATGCGTTATGCTTTATGCGTTATGCGTTACTCCTTATGAGTTATGAGTTATAAGTTATGCGTTATGCGTTATGCGTTATGCGTTATGCGTTATTCGTTATGCGTTATGCTTTATGCGTTATGCGTTATGCGTTATGCGTTATGCGTTATGCGTTATGCGTTATGCGTTATGCGTTATGCGTTATGCGTTATGCCTTATGCGTTATGCGTTATTCGTTATGAGTAATGAGTTATAAGTTATGCGTTATGCGTTATGCTTTATGCATTATGCGTTATGCGTTATGCGTTATGCGTTATGCGTTATGCGTTATGCGTTATGCGTTATGCGTTATGCGTTATGCGTTATGCGTTATGCGTGATCCGACATGCGTTATGCATTTTGCGTTATGCGTTATTCGTTATGAGTTATGAGTTATAAGTTATGCATAATGCGTTATGCGTTATGCGTAATGCATTATGCTTTATCCGTTATGCGTTATGCGTTATGCTTTATGCGTTATGCGTTATGCGTTATGCGTTATGCGTTATGCGTTATGCGTTATGCGTTATGCGTTATTCGTTATGCGTTATGCTTTATGCGTTATGCGTTATGCGTTATGCGTTATGCGTTATGCGTTATGCGTTATGCGTTATGCGTTATGCGTTATGCGTTATGCGTTATGCGTTATGCGTTATCCCTTATGCGTTATGCGTTATTCGTTATGAGTAATGAGTTATAAGTTATGCGTTATGCGTTATGCTTTATGCATTATGCGTTATGCGTTATGCGTTATGCGTTATGCGTGATCCGACATGCGTTATGCATTTTGCGTTATGCGTTATTCGTTATGAGTTATGAGTTATAAGTTATGCATAATGCGTTATGCGTTATGCGTAATGCATTATGCTTTATCCGTTATGCGTTATGCGTTATGCTTTATGCGTTATGCGTTATGCGTTATGCGTTATGCGTTATGCCTTATGCGTTATGCGTTATTCGTTATGAGTAATGAGTTATAAGTTATGCGTTATGCGTTATGCTTTATGCGTTATGCGTTATGCGTTATGCGTTATGCGTTATGCGTTATGCGTTATGCGTTATGCGTTATGCGTTATGCGTTATGCGTTATGCGTTATGCGTTATGCGTTATACGGTATGCGTTATGCGTTATGCGTTATGCGTTATGCGTTATGCGTTATGCGTTATTCGTTATGCGTTATGCTTTATGCGTTATGCGTTATGCGTTATGCGTTATGCGTTATGCGTTATGCGTTATGCGTTATGCGTTATGCGTTATGCGTTATGCCTTATGCGTTATGCGTTATTCGTTATGAGTAATGAGTTATAAGTTATGCGTTATGCGTTATGCTTTATGCATTATGCGTTATGCGTTATGCGTTATGCGTTATGCGTGATCCGACATGCGTTATGCATTTTGCGTTATGCGTTATTCGTTATGAGTTATGAGTTATAAGTTATGCATAATGCGTTATGCGTTATGCGTAATGCATTATGCTTTATCCGTTATGCGTTATGCGTTATGCTTTATGCGTTATGCGTTATGCGTTATGCGTTATGCGTTATGCCTTATGCGTTATGCGTTATTCGTTATGAGTAATGAGTTATAAGTTATGCGTTATGCGTTATGCTTTATGCGTTATGCGTTATGCGTTATGCGTTATGCGTTATGCGTCATGCGTTATGCGTTATGCGTTATGCGTTATGCGTTATGCGTTATGCGTTATGCGTTATGCGTTATGCGTTATGCGTTATACGGTATGCGTTATGCGTTATGCGTTATGCGTTATGCGTTATGCGTTATGCGTTATGCGTTATGCGTTATGCGTTATGCGTTATACGGTATGCGTTATGAGTTATAAGTTATGCGTAATGCGTTATGCGTTATGCGTTATGCATTATTCTTTATGCGTTATGCGTTATGCGTTATGCGTTGTGCGTTATGCGTTATGCGTTATGCGCTATGCGTTATGCATTATGCGTTATGCGTTATGCGTTATGCGTTAAGCGTTATGCGTTTTGCTTTATTCGTTATACGTTGTGCATTATGCGTTATGCGTTATGTGTTATGCTTTATGCGTTATGCGTTATGCGTTACGCTTTATGCGTTATACATTATGCGTTATGCGTTATGCGTTATGCATTATGCGTTATGCGTTATGCGTGATCCGTTATGCGTTAAGCGTTATGCGTTTTGCTGTATTCGTAATGCGTTGTGCATTATGCGTTATGCGTTATGTGTTATGCGTTATGCGTTATGCGTTACTCCTTATGAGTTATGAGTTATAAGTTATGCGTAATGCGTTATGCTTTATGCGTTATGCGTTATGCGTTATGCGTTATGCGTTATGCGTTATGCGTTATTCGTTATGCGTTATGCTTTATGCGTTATGCGTTATGCGTTATGCGTTATGCGTTATGCCTTATGCGTTATGCGTTATTCGTTATGAGTAATGAGTTATAAGTTATGCGTTATGCGTTATGCTTTATGCGTTATGCGTTATGCGTTATGCGTTATGCGTTATGCGTTATGCGTTATGCGTTATGCGTTATGCGTTATGCGTTATGCGTGATCCGACATGCGTTATGCATTTTGCGTTATGCGTTATGCGTTATGCGTTATGCGTTATGCGTTATGCGTGATCCGACATGCGTTATGCATTTTGCGTTATGCGTTATTCGTTATGAGTAATGAGTTATAAGTTATGCATAATGCGTTATGCGTTATGCATTATGCTTTATCCGTTATGCGTTATGCTTTATGCGTTATGCGTTATGCGTTATGCGTTATGCGTTATGCGTTATGCGTTATGCGTTATGCGTTATGCGTTATGCGTTATGCGTTATACGGTATGCGTTATGCGTTATGCGTTATGCGTTATGCGTTATGCGTTATGCGTTATGCGTTATGCGTTATGCGTTATGCGTTATGCGTTATGCGTTATGCGTTATGCTTTATGCCTTATGCGTTATGCGTTATGCTTTATGCGTTATGCGTTACTCCTTATGAGTTATGAGTTATAAGTTATGCGTAATGCGTTATGCGTTATGCGTTATGCATTATTCTTTATCCGTTATGCGTTATGCGTTATGCTTTATGCGTTATGCGTTATGCGTTATGAGTAATGAGTTA
Organism: Lasioglossum morio; assembly: GCA_916610235.2. Classification (NCBI taxonomy): domain Eukaryota; kingdom Metazoa; phylum Arthropoda; class Insecta; order Hymenoptera; family Halictidae; genus Lasioglossum; species Lasioglossum morio. Next base: position 151,878 of record CAKAJA020000248.1, on the reverse strand, counting down.
TAAGTTATGCGTTATGCGTTATTCGTTATGAGTAATGAGTTATAAGTTATGCGTTATGCGTTATGCGTTATTCGTTATGAGTAATGAGTTATAAGTTATGCGTTATGCGTAATGCGTTATGCGTTATGCGTTATGCGTTATGCTTTCTGCGTTATGCTTTACGCGTTATGCGTTATGCGTTATGCGTTATGCTTTATGCGTTATGCGTTATGCGTTATGAGTAATGAGTTATAAGTTATGCGTTATGCGTTATTCGTTATGAGTAATGAGTTATAAGTTATGCGTTATGCGTTATGCTTTATGCGTTATGCGTTATGCGTTATGCGTTATGCTTTATGCGTTATGCGTTACTCCTTATGAGTTATGAGTTATAAGTTATGCGTAATGCGGTATGCGTTATACGTTATACGTTATGCGTTATGCGTTATGCGTTATGCGTTATGCGTTATGCGTTATGCTTTATGCGTTATGCGTTATTAGTTACGCGTTATGCGTTATGCGTTATGCGTTATGCGTTATGCGTTAGGGGTTATGCGTTATGCGTTATGCGTTAGGCGTTATGCGTTATGCGTTATGCGTTATGCGTTATGAGTTATACGTTATGCGTTATGCGTTAGGGGTTATGCGTTATGCGTTATGCGTTATGCGTTATGCTTTATGCGTTATGCATTATGCGTTATGCGTTATGCGATATGCGTTATCCGTTATGCGTTATGCGTTATGCGTTATTCGTTATGAGTAATGAGTTATAAGTTATGCGTTATGCGTTATGCTTTATGCGTTATGCGTTATGCGTTATGCTTTATGCGTTATGCGTTATGCGTTATGAGTAATGAGTTATAAGTTATGCGTTATGCGTTATTCGTTATGAGTAATGAGTTATAAGTTATGCGTTATGCGTTATGCTTTATGCGTTATGCGTTATGCGTTATGCTTTATGCGTTATGCGTTACTCCTTATGAGTTATGAGTTATGCGTTATGCGTTATGCGTTATGCGTTATGCGTTATGCGTTATGCGCTATGCGTTATGCATTATGCGTTATGCGTTTTGCTGTATTCGTAATGCGTTGTGCATTATGCGTTATGCGTTATGCTTTATGCGTTATGCGTTACTCCTTATGAGTTATGAGTTATGCGTTATGCGTTATGCGTTATGCGTTATGCGTTATGCGTTATGCGCTATGCGTTATGCATTATGCGTTATGCGTTATACGTTATGCGTTAAGCGTTATGCGTTTTGCTGTATTCGTTATGCGTTGTACATTATGCGCTATGCGTTATGTGTTATGCTTTATGCGTTATGCGTTATGCGTTACGCTTTATGCGTTATGCATTATGCGTTATGCGTTATGCGTTATGCGTTATGCATTATGCGTTATGCGTTATGCGTGATCCGTTATGCGTTAAGCGTTATGCGTTTTGCTGTATTCGTAATGCGTTGTGCATTATGCGTTATGCGTTATGCGTTATGCGTTATGCGTTATGCGTTATGCGTTATGCGTTATGCGTTATGCGTGATCCGTTATGTGTTAGGCGATATACGTTTTGCGGTATTCGTTATGCGTTATGCGTTATGCTTTATGCGTTATGCGTTACTCCTTATGAGTTATGAGTTATAAGTTATGCGTAATGCGTTATGCGTTATGCGTTATGCTTTATGCGTTATGCGTTACTCCTTATGAGTTATGAGTTATAAGTTATGCGTAATGCGTTATGCTTTATGCGTTATGCGTTATGCGTTATGCGTTATGCGTTATGCGTTATGCGTTATGCGTTATGCGTTATGCGTTATGCGTTATTCGTTATGCGTTATGCTTTATGCGTTATGCGTTATGCGTTATGCGTTATGCGTTATGCGTTATGCGTTATGCGTTATGCGTTATGCGTTATGCGTTATGCGTTATGCGTTATGCCTTATGCGTTATGCGTTATTCGTTATGAGTAATGAGTTATAAGTTATGCGTTATGCGTTATGCTTTATGCATTATGCGTTATGCGTTATGCGTTATGCGTTATGCGTTATGCGTTATGCGTTATGCGTTATGCGTTATGCGTTATGCGTTATGCGTTATGCGTTATGCGTTATGCGTTATGCGTTATGCGTGATCCGACATGCGTTATGCATTTTGCGTTATGCGTTATTCGTTATGAGTTATGAGTTATAAGTTATGCATAATGCGTTATGCGTTATGCGTAATGCATTATGCTTTATCCGTTATGCGTTATGCGTTATGCTTTATGCGTTATGCGTTATGCGTTATGCGTTATGCGTTATGCCTTATGCGTTATGCGTTATTCGTTATGAGTAATGAGTTATAAGTTATGCGTTATGCGTTATGCTTTATGCGTTATGCGTTATGCGTTATGCGTTATGCGTTATGCGTTATGCGTTATGCGTTATGCGTTATGCGGATTATGCGTTATGCGTTATGCGTTATGCGTTATACGGTATGCGTTATGCGTTATGCGTTATGCGTTATGCGTTATGCGTTATGCGTTATGCGTTATGCGTTATGCGTTATGCGTTATGCGTTATGCGTTATGCGTTATGCGTTATACGGTATGCGTTATGAGTTATAAGTTATGCGTAATGCGTTATGCGTTATGCGTTATGCATTATTCTTTATGCGTTATGCGTAATGCGTTATGCGTTATGCGTTATGCGTTATGCGTTATGCGCTATGCGTTATGCATTATGCGTTATGCGTTATGCGTTATGCGTTAAGCGTTATGCGTTTTGCTTTATTCGTTATACGTTGTGCATTATGCGTTATGCGTTATGTGTTATGCTTTATGCGTTATGCGTTATGCGTTACGCTTTATGCGTTATACATTATGCGTTATGCGTTATGCGTTATGCATTATGCGTTATGCGTTATGCGTGATCCGTTATGCGTTAAGCGTTATGCGTTTTGCTGTATTCGTAATGCGTTGTGCATTATGCGTTATGCGTTATGTGTTATGCGTTATGCGTTATGCGTTACTCCTTATGAGATATGAGTTATAAGTTATGCGTAATGCGTTATGCTTTATGCGTTATGCGTTATGCGTTATGCGTTATGCGTTATGCGTTATGCGTTATGCGTTATTCGTTATGCGTTATGCTTTATGCGTTATGCGTTATGCGTTATGCGTTATGCGTTATGCGTTATGCGTTATGCCTTATGCGTTATGCGTTATTCGTTATGAGTAATGAGTTATAAGTTATGCGTTACGCGTTATGCGTTATGCGTTATGCGTTATGCGTTATGCGTTATGCGTTATGCGTTATGCGTTATGCGTTATGCGTTATGCGTTATGCGTGATCCGACATGCGTTATGCATTTTGCGTTATGCGTTATGCGTTATGCGTTATGCGTTATGCGTTATGCGTGATCCGACATGCGTTATGCATTTTGCGTTATGCGTTATTCGTTATGAGTAATGAGTTATAAGTTATGCATAATGCGTTATGCGTTATGCATTATGCTTTATCCGTTATGCGTTATGCTTTATGCGTTATGCGTTATGCGTTATGCGTTATGCGTTATGCGTTATGCGTTATGCGTTATGCGTTATGCGTTATGCGTTATGCGTTATGCGTTATGCGTTATGCGTTATGCGTTATGCGTTATGCGTTATACGGTATGCGTTATGCGTTATGCGTTATGCGTTATGCGTTATGCGTTATGCGTTATGCGTTATGCGTTATGCGTTATGCGTTATGCGTTATGCGTTATGCGTTATGCGTCATGCGTTATGCTTTATGCTTTATGCGTTATGCGTTATGCTTTATGCGTTATGCGTTACTCCTTATGAGTTATGAGTTATAAGTTATGCGTAATGCGTTATGCGTTATGCGTTATGCATTATTCTTTATCCGTTATGCGTTATGCGTTATGCTTTATGCGTTATGCGTTATGCGTTATGAGTAATGAGTTATAAGTTATGCGTTATGCGTTATTCGTTATGAGTAATGAGTTATAAGTTATGCGTTATGCGTTATGCTTTATGCGTTATGCGTTATGCGTTATGCTTTATGCGTTATGCGTTACTCCTTATGAGTTATGCATTTTGCGTTATGCGTTATTCGTTTGAGTTATGAGTTATAAGTTATGCGTAATGCGTTATGCGTTATCCGTTATGCATTATGCTTTATCCGTTATGCGTTATGCGTTATGCTTTATGCGTTATGCGTTATGCGTTATGCGTTATGCGTTATGCGTTATGCGTTATTCGTTATGAGTAATGAGTTATAAGTTATGCGTTATGCGTAATGCGTTATGCGTTATGCGTTATGCTTTATGCGTTATGCTTTATGCGTTATGCGTTATGCGTTATGCGTTATGCGTTGTGCTTTATGCGTTATGCGTTATGCGTTATGAGTAATGAGTTATAAGTTATGCGTTATGCGTTATTCGTTATGAGTAATGAGTTATAAGTTATGCGTTATGCGTTATGCTTTATGCGTTATGCGTTATGCGTTATGCGTTATGCTTTATGCGTTATGCGTTACTCCTTATGAGTTATGAGTTATAAGTTATGCGTAATGCGGTATGCGTTATACGTTATACGTTATGCGTTATGCGTTATGCGTTATGCGTTATGCGTTATGCTTTATGCGTTATGCGTTATTAGTTACACGTTATGCGTTATGCGTTATGCGTTATGCGTTATGCGTTAGGGGTTATGCGTTATGCGTTATGCGTTAGGCGTTATGCGTTATGCGTTATGCGTTATGCGTTATGAGTTATACGTTATGCGTTATGCGTTAGGGGTTATGCGTTATGCGTTATGCGTTATGCTTTATGCGTTATGCATTATGCGTTATGCGTTATGCGATATGCGTTATCCGTTATGCGTTATGCGTTATGCGTTATTCGTTATGAGTAATGAGTTATAAGTTATGCGTTATGCGTTATGCTTTATGCGTTATGCGTTATGCGTTATGCTTTATGCGTTATGCGTTATGCGTTATGAGTAATGAGTTATAAGTTATGCGTTATGCGTTATTCGTTATGAGTAATGAGTTATAAGTTATGCGTTATGCGTTATGCTTTATGCGTTATGCGTTATGCGTTATGCTTTATGCGTTATGCGTTACTCCTTATGAGTTATGAGTTATGCGTTATGCGTTATGCGTTATGCGTTATGCGTTATGCGCTATGCGTTATGCATTATGCGTTATGCGTTATACGTTATGCGTTAAGCGTTATGCGTTTTGCTGTATTCGTTATGCGTTGTACATTATGCGTTATGCGTTATGTGTTATGCGTTATGCGTTATGCGTTATGCTTTATGCGTTATGCGTTACTCCTTATGAGTTATGAGTTATAAGTTATGCGTAATGCGTTATGCTTTATCCGTTATGCGTTATGCGTTATGCGTTATGCGTTATGCGTTATGCGTTATGCGTTATGCGTTATGCGTTATGCGTTATGCGTTATTCGTTATGGGTTATGCTTTATGCGTTATGCGTTATGCGTTATGCGTTATGCGTTATGCGTTATGCGTTATGCGTTATGCGTTATGCGTTATGCCTTATGCGTTATGCGTTATTCGTTATGAGTAATGAGTTATAAGTTATGCGTTATGCGTTATGCTTTATGAATTATGCGTTATGCGTTATGCGTTATGCGTTATGCGTTATGCGTTATGCGTTATGCGTTATGCGTTATGCGTTATGCGTGATCCGACATGCGTTATGCATTTTGCGTTATGCGTTATTCGTTATGCGTTATGCGTTATACGGTATGCGTTATGCGTTATGCGTTATACGGTATGCGTTATGCGTTATGCGTTATGCGTTATGCGTTATGCGTTATGCGTTATGCGTTATTCTTTATGCGTTATGCGTTATGCGTTATGCTTTATGCGTTATGCGTTACTCCTTATGAGTTATGAGTTATAAGTTATGCATAATGCGTTATGCGTTATGCGTTATGCATTATGCTTTATCCGTTATGCGTTATGCGTTATGCTTTATGCGTTATGCGTTATGCGTTATGCGTTATGCGTTATGCGTTATGCGTTATGCGTTATGCGTTATTCGTTATGCGTTATACGGTATGCGTTATGCGTTATGCGTTATGCGTTATGCGTTATGCGTTATGCGTTATGCGTTATGCGTTATGCGTTATGCGTTATACGGTATGCGTTATGCGTTATGCGTTATACGGTATGCGTTATGCGTTATGCGTTATGCGTTATGCGTTATGCGTTATGCGTTATGCGTTATGCGTTATTCTTTATGCGTTATGCGTTATGCGTTATGCTTTATGCGTTATGCGTTACTCCTTATGAGTTATGAGTTATAAGTTATGCGTAATGCGTTATGCGTTATGCGTTATGCATTATTCTTTATCCGTTATGCGTTATGCGTTATGCTTTATGCGTTATGCGTTATGCGTGATCCGTTATGCGTTAAGCGTTATGCGTTTTGCTGTATTCGTAATGCGTTGTGCATTATGCGTTATGCGTTATGTGTTATGCGTTATGCGTTATGCGTTATACGTTATGCGTTATGCGTTATGCGTGATCCGTTATGTGTTAGGCGATATACGTTTTGCGGTATTCGTTATGCGTTATGCGTTATGCGTTATCCGTTGTTCGTTATGCGTTATGCGTTGTGCGTTATACGTTTGCGTTATGCGTTATGCGTTATACGGTATGCGTTATGCGTTATGCGTTATACGTTATGCGTTATGCGTTATGCGATATGCGTTATGCGTTATGCGTTATTCTTTATGCGTTATGCGTTATGCGTTATGCGTTGTGCGTTATGCGTTATGCGTTATGCGCTATGCGTTATGCATTATGCGTTATGCGTTATGCGTTATGCGTTAAGCGTTATGCGTTTTGCTTTATTCGTTATACGTTGTGCATTATGCGTTATGCGTTATGTGTTATGCTTTATGCGTTATGCGTTATGCGTTACGCTTTATGCGTTATACATTATGCGTTATGCGTTATGCGTTATGCATTATGCGTTATGCGTTATGCGTGATCCGTTATGCGTTAAGCGTTATGCGTTTTGCTGTATTCGTAATGCGTTGTGCATTATGCGTTATACGTCATGTGTTATGCGTTATGCGTTATGCGTTACTCCTTATGAGTTATGAGTTATAAGTTATGCGTAATGCGTTATGCTTTATGCGTTATGCGTTATGCGTTATGCGTTATGCGTTATGCGTTATGCCTTATGCGTTATGCATTATTCGTTATGAGTAATGAGTTATAAGTTATGCGTTATGCGTTATGCTTTATGCGTTATGCGTTATGCGTTATGCGTTATGCGTTATGCGTTATGCGTTATGCGTTATGCGTTATGCGTTATGCGATATGCGTTATGCGTGATCCGACATGCGTTATGCATTTTGCGTTATGCGTTATGCGTTATGCGTTATGCGTTATGCGTTATGCGTTATGCGTGATCCGACATGCGTTATGCATTTTGCGTTATGCGTTATTCGTTATGAGTAATGAGTTATAAGTTATGCATAATGCGTTATGCGTTATGCATTATGCTTTATCCGTTATGCGTTATGCTTTATGCGTTATGCGTTATGCGTTATGCGTTATGCGTTATGCGTTATGCGTTATGCGTTATGCGTTATGCGTTATGCGTTATGCGTTATGCGTTATGCGTTATGCGTTATGCGTTATGCGTTATACGGTATGCGTTATGCGTTATGCGTTATGCGTTATGCGTTATGCGTTATGCGTTATGCGTTATGCGTTATGCGTTATGCGTTATGCGTTATGCGTTATGCGTTATGCGTTATGCGTTATGCGTTATGCGTTATGCTTTATGCCTTATGCGTTATGCGTTATGCTTTATGCGTTATGCGTTACTCCTTATGAGTTATGAGTTATAAGTTATGCGTAATGCGTTATGCGTTATGCGTTATGCATTATTCTTTATCCGTTATGCGTTATGCGTTATGCTTTATGCGTTATGCGTTATGCGTTATGAGTAATGAGTTATAAGTTATGCGTTATGCGTTATTCGTTATGAGTAATGAGTTATAAGTTATGCGTTATGCGTTATGCTTTATGCGTTATGCGTTATGCGTTATGCTTTATGCGTTATGCGTTACTCCTTATGAGTTATGAGTTATAAGTTATGCGTAATGCGGTATGCGTTATACGATATACGTTATGCGTTATGCGTTATGCGTTATGCGTTATGCGTTATGCATTATGCTTTATCCGTTATGCGTTATGCGTTATGCTTTATGCGTTATGCGTTATGCGTTATGCGTTATGCGTTATGCGTTATGCGTTATGCGTTATGCTTTATGCGTTATGCGTTATGCGTTATGCGTTATGCGTTATGCGTTATGCCTTATGCGTTATGCGTTATTCGTTATGAGTAATGAGTTATAAGTTATGCGTTATGCGTTATGCTTTATGCGTTATGCGTTATGCGTTATGCGTTATGCGTTATGCGTTATGCGTTATACGGTATGCGTTATGCGTTATGCGTTATGCGTTATGCGTTATGCGTTATGCGTTATGCGTTATGCGTTATTCTTTATGCGTTATGCGTTATGCGTTATGCTTTATGCGTTATGCGTTACTCCTTATGAGTTATGAGTTATAAGTTATGCGTAATGCGTTATGCGTTATGCGTTATGCATTATTCTTTATCCGTTATGCGTTATGCGTTATGCTTTATGCGTTATGCGTTATGCGTTATGAGTAATGAGTTATAAGTTATGCGTTATGCGTTATTCGTTATGAGTAATGAGTTATAAGTTATGCGTTATGCGTTTTGCTTTATGCGTTATGCGTTATGCGTTATGCTTTATGCGTTATGCGTTACTCCTTATGAGTTATGAGTTATAAGTTATGCGTAATGCGGTATGCGTTATACGTTATACGTTATGCGTTATGCGTTATGCGTTATGCGTTATGCGTTATGCGTTGTGCGTTATGCGTTATGCGTAATGAGCTATGCGTTATGCATTATGCGTTATGCGTTATGCGTTATGCGTTAAGCGTTATGCGTTTTGCTTTATTCGTTATGTGTTGTGCATTATGCGTTATGCGTTATGTGTTATGCTTTTTGCGTTATGCGTTATGCGTTACGCTTTATGCGTTATGCATTATGCGTTATGCGTTATGCGTTATGCATTATGCGTTATGCGTTATGCGTGATCCGTTATGCGTTAAGCGTTATGCGTTTTGCTGTATTCGTAATGCGTTGTGCATTATGCGTTATGCGTTATGTGTTATGCGTTATGCTTTATGCGTTACTCCTTATGAGTTATGAGTTATAAGTTATGCGTAATGCGTTATGCTTTATGCGTTATGCGTTATGCGTTATGCGTTATGCTTTATCCGTTATGCGTTATGCGTTATGCGTTATGCTTTATGCGTTATGCGTTATGCGTTATGCGTTATGCGTTATGCGTTATGCGTTATGCGTTATGCGTTATGCGTTAGGCGATATACGTTTTGCGGTATTCGTTATGCGTTATGATTTATGCTTTATGCGTTATGCGTTATGCGTGATCCGACATGCGTTATGCATTTTGCGTTATGCGTTATTCGTTATGAGTTATGAGTTATAAGTTATGCGTAATGCGTTATGCGTTATGCGTTATGCATTATGCTTTATCCGTTATGCGTTATGCGTTATGCTTTATGCGTTATGCGTTATGCGTTATGCATTTTGCGTTATGCGTTATTCGTTTGAGTTATGAGTAATGAGTTATGAGTTATGCGTTATGCGTAATGCGTTATGCGTTATGCGTTATGCGTTATGCTTTATGCGTTATGCTTTATGCGTTATGCGTTATGCGTTATGCGTTATGCGTTATGCTTTATGCGTTATGCGTTATGCGTTATGAGTAATGAGTTATAAGTTATGCGTTATGCGTTATTCGTTATGAGTAATGAGTTATAAGTTATGCGTTATGCGTTATGCTTTATGCGTTATGCGTTATGCGTTATGCGTTATGCGTTATGCTTTATGCGTTATGCGTTACTCCTTATGAGTTATGAGTTATAAGTTATGCGTAATGCGGTATGCGTTATACGTTATACGTTATGCGTTATGCGTTATGCGTTATGCGTTATGCGTTATGCTTTATGCGTTATGCGTTATTAGTTACACGTTATGCGTTATGCGTTATGCGTTATGCGTTATGCGTTAGGGGTTATCCGTTATGCGTTATGCATTATGCGTTATGCTTTATGCGTTATGCGTTACTCCTTATGAGTTATAAGTTATAAGTTATGCGTAAAGCGGTATGCGTTAGGGGTTATGCGTTATGCGTTATGCGTTAGGCGTTATGCGTTATGCGTTATGCGTTATGCGTTATGAGTTATACGTTATGCGTTATGCGTTAGGGGTTATGCGTTATGCGTTATGCGTTATGCTTTATGCGTTATGCATTATGCGTTATGCGTTATGCGATATGCGTTATCCGTTATGCGTTATGCGTTATGCGTTATTCGTTATGAGTAATGAGTTATAAGTTATGCGTTATGCGTTATGCTTTATGCGTTATGCGTTATGCGTTATGCTTTAAGCGTTATGCGTTATGCGTTATGAGTAATGAGTTATAAGTTATGCGTTATGCGTTATTCGTTATGAGTAATGAGTTATAAGTTATGCGTTATGCGTTATGCTTTATGCGTTATGCGTTATGCGTTATGCTTTATGCGTTATGCGTTACTCCTTATGAGTTATGAGTTATGCGTTATGCGTTATGCGTTATGCGTTATGCGTTATGCGCTATGCGTTATGCATTATGCGTTATGCGTTATACGATATGCGTTAAGCGTTATGCGTTTTGCTGTATTCGTTATGCGTTGTACATTATGCGTTATGCGTTATGTGTTATGCTTTATGCGTTATGCGTTATGCGTTACGCTTTATGCGTTATGCATTATGCGTTATGCGTTATGCGTTATGCGTTACTCCTTATGAGTTATGAGTTATAAGTTATGCGTAATGCGTTATGCTTTATGCGTTATGCGTTATGCGTTATGCGTTATGCGTTATGCGTTATGCGTTATGCGTTATGCGTTATGCGTTATGCGTTATGCGTTATGCGTTATTCGTTATGCGTTATGCTTTATGCGTTATGCGTTATGCGTTATGCGTTATGCGTTATGCGTTATGCGTTATGCGTTATGCGTTATGCGTTATGCCTTATGCGTTATGCGTTATTCGTTATGAGTAATGAGTTATAAGTTATGCGTTATGCGTTATGCTTTATGCATTATGCGTTATGCGTTATGCGTTAGGCGTTATGCGTTATGCGTTATGCGTTATGCGTTATGCGTTATGCGTGATCCGACATGCGTTATGCATTTTGCGTTATGCGTTATTCGTTATGCGTTATGCGTTATACGGTATGCGTTATGCGTTATGCGTTATACGGTATGCGTTATGCGTTATGCGTTATGCGTTATGCGTTATGCGTTATGCGTTATGCGTTATGCGTTATGCGTTATGCGTTATGCGTTATGCTTTATGCGTTATGCGTTATGCGTTATGCGTTATGCGTTATGCGTTATGCCTTATGCGTTATGCGTTATTCGTTATGAGTAATGAGTTATAAGTTATGCGTTATGCGTTATGCTTTATGCGTTATGCGTTATGCGTTATGCGTTATGCGTTATGCGTTATGCGTTATACGGTATGCGTTATGCGTTATGCGTTATGCGTTATGCGTTATGCGTTATGCGTTATGCGTTATGCGTTATTCTTTATGCGTTATGCGTTATGCGTTATGCTTTATGCGTTATGCGTTACTCCTTATGAGTTATGAGTTATAAGTTATGCGTTATGCGTTATTCGTTATGAGTAATGAGTTATAAGTTATGCGTTATGCGTTATTCGTTATGAGTAATGAGTTATAAGTTATGCGTTATGCGTTTTGCTTTATGCGTTATGCGTTATGCGTTATGCTTTATGCGTTATGCGTTACTCCTTATGAGTTATGAGTTATAAGTTATGCGTAATGCGGTATGCGTTATACGTTATACGTTATGCGTTATGCGTTATGCGTTATGCGTTATGCGTTATGCGTTGTGCGTTATGCGTTATGCGTAATGAGCTATGCGTTATGCATTATGCGTTATGCGTTATGCGTTATGCGTTAAGCGTTATGCGTTTTGCTTTATTCGTTATGTGTTGTGCATTATGCGTTATGCGTTATGTGTTATGCTTTATGCGTTATGCGTTATGCGTTACGCTTTATGCGTTATGCATTATGCGTTATGCGTTATGCGTTATGCATTATGCGTTATGCGTTATGCGTGATCCGTTATGCGTTAAGCGTTATGCGTTTTGCTGTATTCGTAATGCGTTGTGCATTATGCGTTATGCGTTATGTGTTATGCGTTATGCTTTATGCGTTACTCCTTATGAGTTATGAGTTATAAGTTATGCGTAATGCGTTATGCTTTATGCGTTATGCGTTATGCGTTATGCGTTATGCTTTATCCGTTATGCGTTATGCGTTATGCGTTATGCTTTATGCGTTATGCGTTATGCGTTATGCGTTATGCGTTATGCGTTATGCGTTATGCGTTATGCGTTATGCGTTATGCGTTATGCGTTAGGCGATATACGTTTTGCGGTATTCGTTATGCGTTATGATTTATGCTTTATGCGTTATGCGTTATGCGTGATCCGACATGCGTTATGCATTTTGCGTTATGCGTTATTCGTTATGAGTTATGAGTTATAAGTTATGCGTAATGCGTTATGCGTTATGCGTTATGCATTATGCTTTATCCGTTATGCGTTATGCGTTATGCTTTATGCGTTATGCGTTATGCGTTATGCGTTATGCATTTTGCGTTATGCGTTATTCGTTTGAGTTATGAGTTATAAGTTATGCGTAATGCGTTATGCGTTATCCGTTATGCATTATGCTTTATCCGTTATGCGTTATGCGTTATGCTTTATGCGTTATGCGTTATGCGTTATGCGTTATGCGTTATGCGTTATGCGTTATTCGTTATGAGTAATGAGTTATGAGTTATGCGTTATGCGTAATGCGTTATGCGTTATGCGTTACGCTTTATGCGTTATGCATTATGCGTTATGCGTTATGCGTTATGCATTATGCGTTATGCGTTATGCGTGATCCGTTATGCGTTAAGCGTTATGCGTTTTGCTGTATTCGTAATGCGTTGTGCATTATGCGTTATGCGTTATGTGTTATGCGTTATGCTTTATGCGTTACTCCTTATGAGTTATGAGTTATAAGTTATGCGTAATGCGTTATGCTTTATGCGTTATGCGTTATGCGTTATGCGTTATGCTTTATCCGTTATGCGTTATGCGTTATGCGTTATGCTTTATGCGTTATGCGTTATGCGTTATGCGTTATGCGTTATGCGTTATGCGTTATGCGTTATGCGTTATGCGTTAGGCGATATACGTTTTGCGGTATTCGTTATGCGTTATGATTTATGCTTTATGCGTTATGCGTTATGCGTGATCCGACATGCGTTATGCATTTTGCGTTATGCGTTATTCGTTATGAGTTATGAGTTATAAGTTATGCGTAATGCGTTATGCGTTATGCGTTATGCATTATGCTTTATCCGTTATGCGTTATGCGTTATGCTTTATGCGTTATGCGTTATGCGTTATGCATTTTGCGTTATGCGTTATTCGTTTGAGTTATGAGTTATAAGTTATGCGTAATGCGTTATGCGTTATCCGTTATGCATTATGCTTTATCCGTTATGCGTTATGCGTTATGCTTTATGCGTTATGCGTTATGCGTTATGCGTTATGCGTTATGCGTTATGCGTTATTCGTTATGAGTAATGAGTTATGAGTTATGCGTTATGCGTAATGCGTTATGCGTTATGCGTTATGCGTTATGCTTTATGCGTTATGCTTTATGCGTTATGCGTTATGCGTTATGCGTTATGCGTTATGCTTTATGCGTTATGCGTTATGCGTTATGAGTAATGAGTTATAAGTTATGCGTTATGCGTTATTCGTTATGAGTAATGAGTTATAAGTTATGCGTTATGCGTTATGCTTTATGCGTTATGCGTTATGCGTTATGCGTTATGCGTTATGCTTTATGCGTTATGCGTTACTCCTTATGAGTTATGAGTTATAAGTTATGCGTAATGCGGTATGCGTTATACGTTATACGTTATGCGTTATGCGTTATGCGTTATGCGTTATGCGTTATGCTTTATGCGTTATGCGTTATTAGTTACACGTTATGCGTTATGCGTTATGCGTTATGCGTTATGCGTTAGGGGTTATGCGTTATGCGTTATGCATTATGCGTTATGCTTTATGCGTTATGCGTTACTCCTTATGAGTTATAAGTTATAAGTTATGCGTAAAGCGGTATGCGTTAGGGGTTATGCGTTATGCGTTATGCGTTAGGCGTTATGCGTTATGCGTTATGCGTTATGCGTTATGAGTTATACGTTATGCGTTATGCGTTAGGGGTTATGCGTTATGCGTTATGCGTTATGCTTTATGCGTTATGCGTTATGCTTTATGCGTTATGCGTTATGCGTTATGCTTTAAGCGTTATGCGTTATGCGTTATGAGTAATGAGTTATAAGTTATGCGTTATGCGTTATTCGTTATGAGTAATGAGTTATAAGTTATGCGTTATGCGTTATGCTTTATGCGTTATGCGTTATGCGTTATGCTTTATGCGTTATGCGTTACTCCTTATGAGTTATGAGTTATGCGTTATGCGTTATGCGTTATGCGTTATGCGTTATGCGCTATGCGTTATGCATTATGCGTTATGCGTTATACGTTATGCGTTAAGCGTTATGCGTTTTGCTGTATTCGTTATGCGTTGTACATTATGCGTTATGCGTTATGTGTTATGCTTTATGCGTTATGCGTTATGCGTTACGCTTTATGCGTTATGCATTATGCGTTATGCGTTATGCGTTATGCGTTACTCCTTATGAGTTATGAGTTATAAGTTATGCGTAATGCGTTATGCTTTATGCGTTATGCGTTATGCGTTATGCGTTATGCGTTATGCGTTATGCGTTATGCGTTATGCGTTATGCGTTATGCGTTATGCGTTTTGCGTTATGCGTTATTCGTTATGCGTTATGCTTTATGCGTTATGCGTTATGCGTTATGCGTTATGCGTTATGCGTTATGCGTTATGCGTTATGCGTTATGCGTTATGCCTTATGCGTTATGCGTTATTCGTTATGAGTAATGAGTTATAAGTTATGCGTTATGCGTTATGCTTTATGCATTATGCGTTATGCGTTATGCGTTAGGCGTTATGCGTTATGCGTTATGCGTTATGCGTTATGCGTTATGCGTTATGCGTGATCCGACATGCGTTATGCATTTTGCGTTATGCGTTATTCGTTATGCGTTATGCGTTATACGGTATGCGTTATGCGTTATGCGTTATACGGTATGCGTTATGCGTTATGCGTTATGCGTTATGCGTTATGCGTTATGCGTTATGCGTTATGCGTTATGCGTTATTCTTTATGCGTTATGCGTTATGCGTTATGCTTTATGCGTTATGCGTTACTCCTTATGAGTTATGAGTTATAAGTTATGCATAATGCGTTATGCGTTATGCGTTATGCATTATGCTTTATCCGTTATGCGTTATGCGTTATGCTTTATGCGTTATGCGTTATGCGTTATCCGTTATGCGTTATGCGTTATGCGTTATGCGTTATTCGTTATGCGTTATACGGTATGCGTTATGCGTTATGCGTTATGCGTTATGCGTTATGCGTTATGCGTTATGCGTTATGCGTTATGCGTTATACGGTATGCGTTATGCGTTATGCGTTATACGGTATGCGTTATGCGTTATGCGTTATGCGTTATGCGTTATGCGTTATGCGTTATGCGTTATGCGTTATTCTTTATGCGTTATGCGTTATGCGTTATGCTTTATGCGTTATGCGTTACTCCTTATGAGTTATGAGTTATAAGTTATGCGTAATGCGTTATGCGTTATGCGTTATGCATTATTCTTTATCCGTTATGCGTTATGCGTTATGCTTTATGCGTTATGCGTTATGCGTGATCCGTTATGCGTTAAGCGTTATGCGTTTTGCTGTATTCGTAATGCGTTGTGCATTATGCGTTATGCGTTATGTGTTATGCGTTATGCGTTATACGTTATGCGTTATGCGTTATGCGTGATCCGTTATGTGTTAGGCGATATACGTTTTGCGGTATTCGTTATGCGTTATGCGTTATGCGTTATCCGTTGTTCGTTATGCGTTATGCGTTGTGCGTTATACGTTTGCGTTATGCGTTATGCGTTATACGGTATGCGTTATGCGTTATGCGTTATACGTTATGCGTTATGCGTTATGCGATATGCGTTATGCGTTATGCGTTATTCCTTATGCGTTATGCGTTATTAGTTACACGTTATGCGTTATGCGTTATGCGTTATGCGTTATGCGTTAGGGGTTATGCGTTATGCGTTATGCGTTAGGCGTTATGCGTTATGCGTTATGCGTTATGAGTTATACGTTATGCGTTATGCGTTAGGGGTTATGCGTTATGCGTTATGCGTTATGCTTTATGCGTTATGCATTATGCGTTATGCGTTATGCGATATGCGATATCCGTTATGCGTTATGCGTTATGCGTTATTCGTTATGAGTAATGAGTTATAAGTTATGCGTTATGCGTTATGCTTTATGCGTTATGCGTTATGCGTTATGCGTTATGCGTTATGCGTTATGCGTTATGCGTTATGCGTTATGCGTTATGCGTTATGCGTTTTGCGTTATGCCTTATGCGTTATGCGTTGTGCGTTATACGTTTGCGTTATGCGTTATGCGTTATGCGTTATGCGTTATGCAATATGCGTCATGCGTTATGAGTTATGCGTTATGCGTTATGCGTTATGCGTTATGCGTTATGCGTTATGCGTTATGCGTTATGCGTTATGCGTTACGCGTTATGCTTTATGCGTTATGCATTATGTGTTATGCGTTATGCGTTATGCTTTATGCGTTATGCGTTACTCCTTATGAGTTATGAGTTATAAGTTATGCGTAATGCGTTATGCGTTATGCTTTATGCGTTATGCGTTATGCGTTATGCGTTATGCGTTATGCGTTATGCGTTATGCGTTATGCGTTATGCGTTATGCGTGATCCGTTATGCGTTATGCGTTATGCGTTATGCGTTATGCGTTATGCGTGATCCGACATGCGTTATGCATTTTGCGTTATGCGTTATTCGTTATGAGTTTTGAGTTATTCGTTATGCGTTCTGCGTTATACGTTTGCGTTATGCGTTATGCGTTATGCGTTATGCGTTATGCGTCATGCGTTATGCGTTATGCGTTATGCGTTATGCGTTATGCGTTATGCGTTATGCGTTATGCGTTATGCGTTATGCGTTATGCGTTATGCGTTATGCGTTATGCGTTATGCGTTATGCTTTATGCGTTATGCATTATGCGTTATGCGTTATGCGATATGCGTTATTCGTTATGAGTAATGAGTTATAAGTTATGCGTTATGCGTTATGCGTTATGCTTTATGCGTTATGCGTTATGAGTTAAGCGGTATGCGTTATGCGTTATGCGTTTTGCGGTATTCGTTATGCGTTGTGCATTATGCGTTATGCGTTGTGCATTATGGGTTATGATTTATGCGTTATGCGATATGAGTTATGCGTTATGCGTTATGCGTTATGCGTTATGCTTTATGCGTCATGCGTGATCCGTTATGCGTTAGGCGTTATGCGATTTGCGGTATTCGTTAAGCGTTGTGCATTATGCGTTATGCGTTATGCGTTATGGGTTATGGGTTATGCGTTATGCTTTATGCGTTATTCATTTTGCGTTATGCGTTATTCGTTATGAGTTATGAGTTATAAGTTATGCGTAATTTGTTATGCCTTATGAGTTATGCATTATGCGTTATGCGTTATGCATAATGCGTTATACGTTATGTATTATGCGTAATACCTTATGCGTTATGCGATATGCGTCATGCATCAAGCCTTATGCGATATGCGATATGCGTCATATATCAAGCCTTATGCGATATGCGATATGCGTCATGCATCAAGCCTTATGCGTTATGGGTTATGCGTTAACGTTATGCGTTATGCGTTATGCGTTATGCGTTATGCGTTATGCGTTATGCGTTATGCTTTATGCGTTATGCGTTACTCCTTATGAGTTATGAGTTATAAGTTATGCGTAATGCGTTATGCGTTATGCGTTATGCGTTATGCGTTGTGCGTTATGCCTTATGCGTTATGCGTTGTGCGTTATACGTTTGCGTTATGCGTTATGCGTTATGCGTTATGCGTTATGCGTCATGCGTTATGAGTTATGCGTTATGCGTTATGCGTTATGCGTTATGCGTTATGCGTTATGCGTTATGCGTTATGCGTTATGCGTTATGCGTTATGCGTTATGCGTTATGCGTTACGCGTTATGCTTTATGCTTTATGCGTTATGCATTATGTGTTATGCGTTATGCGATATGCGTTATGCGTTATGCGTTATTCGTTATGAGTAATGCGTTATAAGTTATGCGTTATGCGTTATGCTTTATGCATTATGCGTTATGCGTTATGCGTTATGCGTTATGCGTTATGCGTTATGCGTTATGCGTTATGCGTTATGCTTTATGCGTTATGCGTTACTCCTTATGAGTTATGAGTTATAAGTTATGCGTAATGCGTTATGCGTTATGCGTTATGCTTTATGCGTTATGCGTTATGCGTTATGCGTTATGCGTTATGCGTTATGCGTTATGCGTTATGCGTTATACGTGATCCGTTATGCGTTATGCGTTATGCGTTATGCGTTATGCGTTATGCGTGATCCGACATGCGTTATGCATTTTGCGTTATGCGTTATTCGTTATGAGTTTTGAGTTATTCGTTATGCGTTGTGCGTTATACGTTTGCGTTATGCGTTATGCGTTATGCGTTATGCGTTATGCGTCATGCGTTATGCGTTATGCGTTATGCGTTATGCGTTATGCGTTATGCGTTATGCGTTATGCGTTATGCGTTATGCGTTATGCGTTATGCGTTATGCTTTATGCGTTATGCATTATGCGTTATGCGTTATGCGATATGCGTTATGCGTTATTCGTTATGAGTAATGAGTTATAAGTTATGCGTTATGCGTTATGCTTTATGCATTATGCGTTATGCGTTATGCGTTATGCGTTATGCGTTATGCGTTATGCGTTATGCGTTATGCTTTATGCGTTATGCGTTACTCCTTACGAGTTATGTGTTATAAGTTATGCGTAATGCGTTATGCGTTATGCGTTATGCTTTATGCGTTATGCGTTATGCGTTATGCGTTATGCGTTATGCGTGATCCGTTATGCGTTATGCGTTATGCGTTATGCGTTATGCGTTATGCGTTATGCGTTATGCGTTATGCGTTATGCGTTATGCGTTATGTGTTATGCGTTATGCGTTATGCGTTATGCTTTATGCGTTATGCGTTACTCCTTATGAGTTATGAGTTATAAGTTATGCGTAATGCGTTATGCTTTATGCGTTATGCGTTATGAGTTAAGCGGTATGCGTTATGCGTTATGCGTTTTGCGGTATTCGTTATGCGTTGTGCATTATGCGTTATGCGTTGTGCGTTATGGGTTATGATTTATGCGTTATGCGATATGAGTTATGCGTTATGCGTTATGCGTTATGCGTTATGCTTTATGCGTCATGCGTGATCCGTTATGCGTTAGGCGTTATGCGATTTGCGGTATTCGTTAAGCGTTGTGCATTATGCGTTATGCGTTATGTGTTATGCTTTATGCGTTATGCGTTATGCGTTACGCTTTATGCGTTATACATTATGCGTTATGCGTTATGGGTTATGGGTTATGCGTTATGCTTTATGCGTTATTCATTTTGCGTTATGCGTTATTCGTTATGAGTTATGAGTTATAAGTTATGCGTAATTTGTTATGCCTTATGAGTTATGCATTATGCGTTATGCGATATGCGTCATGCATCAAGCCTTATGCGATATGCGATATGCGTCATATATCAAGCCTTATGCGATATGCGATATGCGTCATGCATCAAGCCTTATGCGTTATGGGTTATGCGTTAACGTTATGCGTTATGCGTTATGCGTTATGCGTTATGCGTTATGCGTTATGCGTTATGCGTTATGCTTTATGCGTTATGCGTTACTCCTTATGAGTTATGAGTTATAAGTTATGCGTAATGCGTTATGCGTTATGCGTTATGCTTTATGCGTTATGCGTTATGCGTTATGCGTTATGCGTTATGCGTTATGCGTTATGCGTTATGCGTGATCCGTTATGCGTTATGCGTTATGCGTTATGCGTTATGCGTTATGCGTTATGCGTGATCCGACATGCGTTATGCATTTTGCGTTATGCGTTATTCGTTATGAGTTATGAGTTATAAGTTATGCGTAATGCGGTATGCGTTATACGTTATACGTTATGCGTTATGCGTTATGCGTTATGCGTTAGGCGTTATGCGTTATGCGTTATGCGTTATGAGTTATACGTTATGCGTTATGCGTTAGGGGTTATGCGTTATGCGTTATGCGTTATGCGTTATGCTTTATGCGTTATGCGTTATGCGTTATGCGTTATGCGTGATCCGTTATGCGTTATGCGTTATGCGTTATGCGTTATGCGTTATGCGTTATGCGTGATCCGACATGCGTTATGCATTTTGCGTTATGCGTTATTCGTTATGAGTTTTGAGTTATTCGTTATGCGTTCTGCGTTATACGTTTGCGTTATGCGTTATGCGTTATGCGTTATGCGTTATGCGTCATGCGTTATGCGTTATGCGTTATGCGTTATGCGTTATGCGTTATGCGTTATGCGTTATGCGTTATGCGTTATGCGTTATGCGTTATGCGTTATGCCTTATGCTTTATGCGTTATGCATTATGCGTTATGCGTTATGCGATATGCGTTATGCGTTATTCGTTATGAGTAATGAGTTATAAGTTATGCGTTATGCGTTATGCTTTATGCATTATGCGTTATGCGTTATGCGTTATGCGTTATGCGTTATGCGTTATGCTTTATGCGTTATGCGTTACTCCTTACGAGTTATGAGTTATAAGTTATGCGTAATGCGTTATGCGTTATGCGTTATGCTTTATGCGTTATGCGTTATGCGTTATGCGTTATGCGTTATGCGTGATCCGTTATGCGTTATGCGTTATGCGTTATGCGTTATGCATTATGCGTTATGCGTTATGCGTTATGCGTTATGCGTTATGCGTTATGCGTTATGCGTTATGCGTTATGCGTTATGCGTTATGCGTTATGCGTTATGCGTTATGCGTTATGCTTTATGCGTTATGCGTTACTCCTTATGAGTTATGAGTTATAAGTTATGCGTAATGCGTTATGCTTTATGCGTTATGCGTTATGAGTTAAGCGGTATGCGTTATGCGTTATGCGTTTTGCGGTATTCGTTATGCGTTGTGCATTATGCGTTATGCGTTGTGCGTTATGGGTTATGATTTATGCGTTATGCGATATGAGTTATGCGTTATGCGTTATGCGTTATGCGTTATGCTTTATGCGTCATGCGTGATCCGTTATGCGTTAGGCGTTATGCGATTTGCGGTATTCGTTAAGCGTTGTGCATTATGCGTTATGCGTTATGCGTTATGGGTTATGGGTTATGCGTTATGCTTTATGCGTTATTCATTTTGCGTTATGCGTTATTCGTTATGAGTTATGAGTTATAAGTTATGCGTAATTTGTTATGCCTTATGAGTTATGCATTATGCGTTATGCGTTATGCATAATGCGTTATGCGTTACTCCTTATGAGTTATGAGTTATAAGTTATGCGTAATGCGTTATGCGTTATGCGTTATGCTTTATGCGTTATGCGTTATGCGTTATGCGTTATGCGTTATGCGTTATGCGTTATGCGTTATGCGTTTTGCGTTATGCCTTATGCGTTATGCGTTGTGCGTTATACGTTTGCGTTATGCGTTATGCTTTATGCGTTATGCGTTACTCCTTATGAGTTATGAGTTATAAGTTATGCGTAATGCGTTATGCGTTATGCGTTATGCGTTATGCGTTATGCGTTTTGCGTTATGCCTTATGCGTTATGCGTTGTGCGTTATACGTTTGCGTTATGCGTTATGCGTTATGCGTTATGCGTTATGCGTCATGCGTTATGAGTTATGCGTTATGCGTTATGCGTTATGCGTTATGCGTTATGCGTTATGCGTTATGCGTTATGCGTTATGCGTTATGCGTTACGCGTTATGCTTTATGCGTTATGCATTATGTGTTATGCGTTATGCGATATGCGTTATGCGTTATGCGTTATTCGTTATGAGTAATGCGTTATAAGTTATGCGTTATGCGTTATGCTTTATGCATTATGCGTTATGCGTTATGCGTTATGCGTTATGCGTTATGCGTTATGCGTTATGCGTTATGCGTTATGCTTTATGCGTTATGCGTTACTCCTTATGAGTTATGAGTTATAAGTTATGCGTAATGCGTTATGCGTTATGCGTTATGCTTTATGCGTTATGCGTTATGCGTTATGCGTTATGCGTTATGCGTTTTGCGTTATGCGTTATGCGTTATACGTGATCCGTTATGCGTTATGCGTTATGCGTTATGCGTTATGCGTTATGCGTTATGCGTTATGCGTTATGCGTTATGCGTGATCCGACATGCGTTATGCATTTTGCGTTATGCGTTATTCGTTATGAGTTTTGAGTTATTCGTTATGCGTTGTGCGTTATACGTTTGCGTTATGCGTTATGCGTTATGCGTTATGCGTTATGCGTCATGCGTTATGCGTTATGCGTTATGCGTTATGCGTTATGCGTTATGCGTTATGCGTTATGCGTTATGCGTTATGCGTTATGCGTTATGCGTTATGCGTTATGCTTTATGCGTTATGCATTATGCGTTATGCGTTATGCGATATGCGTTATGCGTTATTCGTTATGAGTAATGAGTTATAAGTTATGCGTTATGCGTTGTGCTTTATGCATTATGCGTTATGCGTTATGCGTTATGCGTTATGCGTTATGCGTTATGCGTTATGCTTTATGCGTTATGCGTTACTCCTTACGAGTTATGAGTTATAAGTTATGCGTAATGCGTTATGCGTTATGCGTTATGCTTTATGCGTTATGCGTTATGCGTTATGCGTTATGCGTTATGCGTGATCCGTTATGTGTTATGCGTTATGCGTTATGCGTTATGCGTTATGCGTTATGCGTTATGCGTTATGCGTTATGCGTTATGCGTTATGCGTTATGCGTTATGCGTTATGCGTTATGCGTTATGCTTTATGCGTTATGCGTTACTCCTTATGAGTTATGAGTTATAAGTTATGCGTAATGCGTTATGCTTTATGCGTTATGCGTTATGAGTTAAGCGGTATGCGTTATGCGTTATGCGTTTTGCGGTATTCGTTATGCGTTGTGCATTATGCGTTATGCGTTGTGCGTTATGGGTTATGATTTATGCGTTATGCGATATGAGTTATGCGTTATGCGTTATGCGTTATGCGTTATGCTTTATGCGTCATGCGTGATCCGTTATGCGTTAGGCGTTATGCGATTTGCGGTATTCGTTAAGCGTTGTGCATTATGCGTTATGCGTTATGGGTTATGGGTTATGCGTTACGCTTTATGCGTTATTCATTTTGCGTTATGCGTTATTCGTTATGAGTTATGAGTTATAAGTTATGCGTAATTTGTTATGCCTTATGAGTTATGCATTATGCGTTATGCGATATGCGTCATGCATCAAGCCTTATGCGATATGCGATATGCGTCATATATCAAGCCTTATGCGATATGCGATATGCGTCATGCATCAAGCCTTATGCGTTATGGGTTATGCGTTAACGTTATGCGTTATGCGTTATGCGTTATGCGTTATGCGTTATGCGTTATGCGTTATGCTTTATGCGTTATGCGTTACTCCTTATGAGTTATGAGTTATAAGTTATGCGTAATG
Organism: Lasioglossum morio; assembly: GCA_916610235.2. NCBI lineage: Eukaryota > Metazoa > Arthropoda > Insecta > Hymenoptera > Halictidae > Lasioglossum > Lasioglossum morio. Next base: position 127,923 of record CAKAJA020000248.1, on the reverse strand, counting down.
CGTTATGCGTTATGCGTTATGCTTTATGCGTTATGCGTTATGCGTTATGCGTTATGCGTTATGCGTTATGCGTTATGCGTTATGCGTGATCCGTTATGCGTTATGCGTTATGCGTTATGCGTTATGCGTTATGCGTTATGCGTGATCCGACATGCGTTATGCATTTTGCGTTATGCGTTATTCGTTATGAGTTATGAGTTATAAGTTATGCGTAATGCGGTATGCGTTATACGTTATACGTTATGCGTTATGCGTTATGCGTTATGCGTTATGCGTTATGCGTTGTGCGTTATGCGTTATGCGTTATGCGCTATGCGTTATGCATTATGCGTTATGCGTTATGCGTTATGCGTTAAGCGTTATGCGTTTTGCTTTATTCGTTATGCGTTGTGCATTATGCGTTATGCGTTATGTGTTATGCTTTATGCGTTATGCGTTATGCGTTACGCTTTATGGATTATGCATTATGCGTTATGCGTTATGCGTAATGCATTATGCGTTATGCGTTATGCGTGATCCGTTATGCGTTAAGCGTTATGCGTTTTGCTGTATTCGTAATGCGTTGTGCATTATGCGTTATGGGTTATGTGTTATGCGTTATGCGTTATGCGTTATACGTTATGCGTTATGCGTTATGCGTGATCGGTTATGTGTTAGGCGATATACGTTTTGCGGTATTCTTTATGCGTTATGCGTTATGCGTTATCCGTTGTTCGTTATGCGTTATGCGTTGTGCGTTATACGTTTGCGTTATGCGTTATGCGTTATACGGTATGCGTTATGCGTTATGCGTTATACGTTATGCGTTATGCGTTATGCGATATGCGTTATGCGTTATGCGTTATGCTTTATGCGTTATGCGTTATTAGTTACACGTTATGCGTTATGCGTTATGCGTTATGCGTTATGCGTTATGCGTTAGGGGTTATGCGTTATGCGTTATGCGTTAGGCGTTATGCGTTATGCATTATGCGTTATGAGTTATACGTTATGCGTTATGCGTTAGGGGTTATGCGTTATGCGTTATGCGTTATGCGTTATGCTTTATGCGTTATGCATTATGCGTTATGCGTTATGCGATATGCGTTATCCGTTATGCGTTATGCGTTATACGTTATTCGTTATGAGTAATGAGTTATAAGTTATGCGTTATGCGTTATGCTTTATGCGTTATGCGTTATGCGTTATGCGTCATGCGTTATGAGTTATGCGTTATGCGTTATGCGTTATGCGTTATGCGTTATGCGTTATGCGTTATGCGTTATGCGTTATGCGTTACGCGTTATGCTTTATGCGTTATGCATTATGTGTTATGCGTTATGCGATATGCGTTATGCGTTATGCGTTATTCGTTATGAGTAATGCGTTATAAGTTATGCGTTATGCGTTATGCTTTATGCATTATGCGTTATGCGTTATGCGTTATGCGTTATGCGTTATGCGTTATGCGTTATGCGTTATGCGTTATGCGTTATGCGTTATGCGTTATGCGTTATGCGTTATGCGTTATGCGTTATGCTTTATGCGTTATGCGTTACTCCTTATGAGTTATGAGTTATAAGTTATGAGTAATGAGTTATAAGTTATGCGTTATGCGTTATGCTTTATGCGTTATGCGTTATGCGTTATGCGTTATGCGTTATGCGTTATGCGTTATGCGTTATGCGTTATGCGTGATCCGACATGCGTTATGCATTTTGCGTTATGCGTTATGCGTTATGCGTTATGCGTTATGCGTTATGCGTTATGCGTTATGCGTTATGCGTTATGCGTTTTGCGGTATTCGTTATGCGTTGTGCATTATGCGTTATGCGTTGTGCGTTATGGGTTATGATTTATGCGTTATGCGATATGAGTTATGCGTTATGCGTTATGCGTTATGCGTTATGCTTTATGCGTCATGCGTGATCCGTTATGCGTTAGGCGTTATGCGATTTGCGGTATTCGTTAAGCGTTGTGCATTATGCGTTATGCGTTATGCGTTATGGGTTATGGGTTATGCGTTACGCTTTATGCGTTATTCATTTTGCGTTATGTGTTATTCGTTATGAGTTATGAGTTATAAGTTATGCGTAATTTGTTATGCCTTATGAGTTATGCATTATGCGTTATGCGATATGCGTCATGCATCAAGCCTTATGCGATATGCGATATGCGTCATATATCAAGCCTTATGCGATATGCGATATGCGTCATGCATCAAGCCTTATGCGTTATGGGTTATGCGTTAACGTTATGCGTTATGCGTTATGCGTTATGCGTTATGCGTTATGCGTTATGCGTTATGCGTTATGCGTTATGCTTTATGCGTTATGCGTTACTCCTTATGAGTTATGAGTTATAAGTTATGCGTAATGCGTTATGCGTTATGCGTTATGCTTTATGCGTTATGCGTTATGCGTTATGCGTTATGCGTTATGCGTTATGCGTTATGCGTTATGCGTTATGCGTGATCCGTTATGCGTTATGCGTTATGCGTTATGCGTTATGCGTTATGCGTGATCCGACATGCGTTATGCATTTTGCGTTATGCGTTATTCGTTATGAGTTATGAGTTATAAGTTATGCGTAATGCGGTATGCGTTATACGTTATACGTTATGCGTTATGCGTTATACGTTATGCGTTATGCGTTGTGCGTTATGCGTTATGCGTTATGCGCTATGCGTTATGCATTATGCGTTATGCGTTATGCGTTATGCGTTATGCGTTATGCGTTTTGCTTTATTCGTTATGCGTTGTGCATTATGCGTTATGCGTTATGTGTTATGCTTTATGCGTTATGCGTTATGCGTTATGCGTTACGCTTTATGCGTTATGCATTATGCGTTATGCGTTATGCGTAATGCATTATGCGTTATGCGTTATGCGTGATCCGTTATGCGTTAAGCGTTATGCGTTTTGCTGTATTCGTAATGCGTTGTGCATTATGCGTTATGGGTTATGTGTTATGTGTTATGCGTTATGCGTTATACGTTATGCGTTATGCGTTATGCGTGATCCGTTATGTGTTAGGCGATATACGTTTTGCGGTATTCGTTATGCGTTATGCGTTATGCGTTATCCGTTGTTCGTTATGCGTTATGCGTTGTGCGTTATACGTTTGCGTTATGCGTTATGCGTTATACGGTATGCGTTATGCGTTATGCGTTATACGTTATGCGTTATGCGTTATGCGATATGCGTTATGCGTTATGCGTTATGCTTTATGCGTTATGCGTTATTAGTTACACGTTATGCGTTATGCGTTATGCGTTATGCGTTATGCGTTATGCGTTAGGGGTTATGCGTTATGCGTTATGCGTTAGGCGTTATGCGTTATGCATTATGCGTTATGAGTTATACGTTATGCGTTATGCGTTAGGGGTTATGCGTTATGCGTTATGCGTTATGCGTTATGCTTTATGCGTTATGCATTATGCGTTATGCGTTATGCGATATGCGTTATCCGTTATGCGTTATGCGTTATGCGTTATTCGTTATGAGTAATGAGTTATAAGTTATGCGTTATGCGTTATGCTTTATGCGTTATGCGTTATGCGTTATGCGTCATGCGTTATGAGTTATGCGTTATGCGTTATGCGTTAAGCGTTATGCGTTTTGCTTTATTCGTTATGCGTTGTGCATTATGCGTTATGCGTTATGTGTTATGCTTTATGCGTTATGCGTTATGCGTTACGCTTTATGGATTATGCATTATGCGTTATGCGTTATGCGTAATGCATTATGCGTTATGCGTTATGCGTGATCCGTTATGCGTTAAGCGTTATGCGTTTTGCTGTATTCGTAATGCGTTGTGCATTATGCGTTATGGGTTATGTGTTATGCGTTATGCGTTATGCGTTATACGTTATGCGTTATGCGTTATGCGTGATCGGTTATGTGTTAGGCGATATACGTTTTGCGGTATTCTTTATGCGTTATGCGTTATGCGTTATCCGTTGTTCGTTATGCGTTATGCGTTGTGCGTTATACGTTTGCGTTATGCGTTATGCGTTATACGGTATGCGTTATGCGTTATGCGTTATACGTTATGCGTTATGCGTTATGCGATATGCGTTATGCGTTATGCGTTATGCTTTATGCGTTATGCGTTATTAGTTACACGTTATGCGTTATGCGTTATGCGTTATGCGTTATGCGTTATGCGTTAGGGGTTATGCGTTATGCGTTATGCGTTAGGCGTTATGCGTTATGCATTATGCGTTATGAGTTATACGTTATGCGTTATGCGTTAGGGGTTATGCGTTATGCGTTATGCGTTATGCGTTATGCTTTATGCGTTATGCATTATGCGTTATGCGTTATGCGATATGCGTTATCCGTTATGCGTTATGCGTTATGCGTTATTCGTTATGAGTAATGAGTTATAAGTTATGCGTTATGCGTTATGCTTTATGCGTTATGCGTTATGCGTTATGCGTCATGCGTTATGAGTTATGCGTTATGCGTTATGCGTTATGCGTTATGCGTTATGCGTTATGCGTTATGCGTTATGCGTTATGCGTTACGCGTTATGCTTTATGCGTTATGCATTATGTGTTATGCGTTATGCGATATGCGTTATGCGTTATGCGTTATTCGTTATGAGTAATGCGTTATAAGTTATGCGTTATGCGTTATGCTTTATGCATTATGCGTTATGCGTTATGCGTTATGCGTTATGCGTTATGCGTTATGCGTTATGCGTTATGCGTTATGCGTTATGCGTTATGCTTTATGCGTTATGCGTTACTCCTTATGAGTTATGAGTTATAAGTTATGAGTAATGAGTTATAAGTTATGCGTTATGCGTTATGCTTTATGCGTTATGCGTTATGCGTTATGCGTTATGCGTTATGCGTTATGCGTTATGCGTTATGCGTTATGCGTTATGCGTTATGCGTGATCCGACATGCGTTATGCATTTTGCGTTATGCGTTATGCGTTATGCGTTATGCGTTATGCGTTATGCGTTATGCGTTATGCGTTATGCGTTATGCGTTATGCGTTTTGCGGTATTCGTTATGCGTTGTGCATTATGCGTTATGCGTTGTGCGTTATGGGTTATGATTTATGCGTTATGCGATATGAGTTATGCGTTATGCGTTATGCGTTATGCGTTATGCTTTATGCGTCATGCGTGATCCGTTATGCGTTAGGCGTTATGCGATTTGCGGTATTCGTTAAGCGTTGTGCATTATGCGTTATGCGTTATGCGTTATGGGTTATGGGTTATGCGTTACGCTTTATACGTTATTCATTTTGCGTTATGCGTTATGCGTTATGCGTTATGCGTTATGCGTTATGCGTTATGCTTTATGCGTGTTGCGTTACTCCTTATGAGTTATGAGTTATAAGTTATGCGTAATGCGTTATGCGTTATGCGTTATGCTTTATGCGTTATGCGTTATGCGTTATGCGTTATGCGTTATGCGTTATGCGTTATGCGTTATGCGTTATGCGTTATGCGTGATCCGTTATGCGTTATGCGTTATGCGTTATGCGTTATGCGTTATGCGTTATGCGTGATCCGACATGCGTTATGCATTTTGCGTTATGCGTTATTCGTTATGAGTTATGAGTTATAAGTTATGCGTAAGGCGGTATGCGTTATACGTTATACGTTATGCGTTATGCGTTATGCGTTATGCGTTATGCGTTATGCGTTGTGCGTTATGCGTTATGCGTTATGCGCTATGCGTTATGCATTATGCGTTATGCGTTATGCGTTATGCGTTATGCGTTATGCGTTTTGCTTTATTCGTTATGCGTTGTGCATTATGCGTTATGCGTTATGTGTTATGCTTTATGCGTTATGCGTTATGCGTTATGCGTTACGCTTTATGCGTTATGCATTATGCGTTATGCGTTATGCGTAATGCATTATGCGTTATGCGTTATGCGTGATCCGTTATGCGTTAAGCGTTATGCGTTTTGCTGTATTCGTAATGCGTTGTGCATTATGCGTTATGGGTTATGTGTTATGCGTTATGCGTTATGCGTTATACGTTATGCGTTATGCGTTATGCGTGATCCGTTATGTGTTAGGCGATATACGTTTTGCGGTATTCGTTATGCGTTATGCGTTATCCGTTGTTCGTTATGCGTTATGCGTTGTGCGTTATACGTTTGCGTTATGCGTTATGCGTTATACGGTATGCGTTATGCGTTATGCGTTATACGTTATGCGTTATGCGTTATGCGATATGCGTTATGCGTTATGCGTTATGCTTTATGCGTTATGCGTTATTCGTTATGAGTAATGAGTTATAAGTTATGCGTTATGCGTTGTGCGTTATACGTTTGCGTTATGCGTTATGCGTTATACGGTATGCGTTATGCGTTATGCGTTATGCGTTATGCGTTATGCGTTAGGGGTTATGCGTTATGCGTTATGCGTTAGGCGTTATGCGTTATGCATTATGCGTTATGAGTTATACGTTATGCGTTATGCGTTAGGGGTTATGCGTTATGCGTTATGCGTTATGCGTTATGCTTTATGCGTTATGCATTATGCGTTATGCGTTATGCGATATGCGTTATCCGTTATGCGTTATGCGTTATGCGTTATTCGTTATGAGTAATGAGTTATAAGTTATGCGTTATGCGTTATGCTTTATGCGTTATGCGTTATGCGTTATGCGTCATGCGTTATGAGTTATGCGTTATGCGTTATGCGTTATGCGTTATGCGTTATGCGTTATGCGTTATGCGTTATGCGTTATGCGTTATGCGTTATGCGTTACGCGTTATGCTTTATGCGTTATGCATTATGTGTTATGCGTTATGCGATATGCGTTATGCGTTATGCGTTATTCGTTATGAGTAATGCGTTATAAGTTATGCGTTATGCGTTATGCTTTATGCATTATGCGTTATGCGTTATGCGTTATGCGTTATGCGTTATGCGTTATGCGTTATGCGTTATGCGTTATGCGTTATGCGTTATGCGTTATGCTTTATGCGTTATGCGTTACTCCTTATGAGTTATGAGTTATAAGTTATGAGTAATGAGTTATAAGTTATGCGTTATGCGTTATGCTTTATGCGTTATGCGTTATGCGTTATGCGTTATGCGTTATGCGTTATGCGTTATGCGTTATGCGTTATGCGTTATGCGTGATCCGACATGCGTTATGCATTTTGCGTTATGCGTTATGCGTTATGCGTTATGCGTTATGCGTTATGCGTTATGCGTTATGCGTTATGCGTTATGCGTTATGCTTTATGCCTTATGCGTTATGCGTTATGCTTTATGCGTTATGCGTTACTCCTTATGAGTTATGAGTTATAAGTTATGCGTAATGCGTTATGCGTTATGCGTTATGCATTATTCTTTATCCGTTATGCGTTATGCGTTATGCTTTATGCGTTATGCGTTATGCGTTATGAGTAATGAGTTATAAGTTATGCGTTTTGCGTTATTCGTTATGAGTAATGAGTTATAAGTTATGCGTTATGCGTTATGCTTTATGCGTTATGCGTTATGCGTTATGCTTTATGCGTTATGCGTTACTCCTTATGAGTTATGAGTTATAAGTTATGCGTAATGCGGTATGCGTTATACGATATACGTTATGCGTTATGCGTTATGCGTTATGCGTTATGCGTTATGCATTATGCTTTATCCGTTATGCGTTATGCGTTATGCTTTATGCGTTATGCGTTATGCGTTATGCGTTATGCGTTATGCGTTATGCGTTATGCGTTATGCTTTATGCGTTATGCGTTATGCGTTATGCGTTATGCGTTATGCGTTATGCCTTATGCGTTATGCGTTATTCGTTATGAGTAATGAGTTATAAGTTATGCGTTATGCGTTATGCTTTATGCGTTATGCGTTATGCGTTATGCGTTATGCGTTATGCGTTATGCGTTATACGGTATGCGTTATGCGTTATGCGTTATGCGTTATGCGTTATGCGTTATGCGTTATGCGTTATGCGTTATGCGTTATTCTTTATGCGTTATGCGTTATGCGTTATGCTTTATGCGTTATGCGTTACTCCTTATGAGTTATGAGTTATAAGTTATGCGTAATGCGTTATGCGTTATGCGTTATGCATTATTCTTTATCCGTTATGCGTTATGCGTTATGCTTTATGAGTTATGCGTTATGCGTTATGAGTAATGAGTTATAAGTTATGCGTTATGCGTTATTCGTTATGAGTAATGAGTTATAAGTTATGCGTTATGCGTTATGCTTTATGCGTTATGCGTTATGCGTTATGCTTTATGCGTTATGCGTTACTCCTTATGAGTTATGAGTTATAAGTTATGCGTAATGCGGTATGCGTTATACGTTATACGTTATGCGTTATGCGTTATGCGTTATGCGTTATGCGTTATGCGTTGTGCGTTATGCGTTATGCGTTATGCGCTATGCGTTATGCATTATGCGTTATGCGTTATGCGTTATGCGTTAAGCGTTATGCGTTTTGCTTTATTCGTTATGCGTTGTGCATTATGCGTTATGCGTTATGTGTTATGCTTTATGCGTTATGCGTTATGCGTTACGCTTTATGCGTTATGCATTATGCGTTATGCGTTATGCGTTATGCATTATGCGTTATGCGTTATGCGTGATCCGTTATGCGTTAAGCGTTATGCGTTTTGCTGTATTCGTAATGCGTTGTGCATTATGCGTTATGCGTTATGTGTTATGCGTTATGCGTTATGCGTTACTCCTTATGAGTTATGAGTTATAAGTTATGCGTAATGCGTTATGCTTTATGCGTTATGCGTTATGCGTTATGCTTTATCCGTTATGCGTTATGCGTTATGCTTTATGCGATATGCGTTATGCGTTATGCGTTATGCGTTATGCGTTATGCGTTATGCGTTATGCGTTAGGCGATATACGTTTTGCGGTATTCGTTATGCGTTATGATTTATGCTTTATGCGTTATGCGTTATGCGTTATGCGTGATCCGACATGCGTTATGCATTTTGCGTTATGCGTTATTCGTTATGAGTTATGAGTTATAAGTTATGCGTAATGCGTTATGCGTTATGCGTTATGCATTATGCTTTATCCGTTATGCGTTATGCGTTATGCTTTATGCGTTATGCGTTATGCGTTATGCATTTTGCGTTATGCGTTATTCGTTTGAGTTATGAGTTATAAGTTATGCGTAATGCGTTATGCGTTATCCGTTATGCATTATGCTTTATCCGTTATGCGTTATGCGTTATGCTTTATGCGTTATGCGTTATGCGTTATGCGTTATGCGTTATGCGTTATTCGTTATGAGTAATGAGTTATAAGTTATGCGTTATGCGTAATGCGTTATGCGTTATGCGTTATGCGTTATGCGTTATGCGTTATGCTTTATGCGTTATGCGTTATGCGTTATGCGTTATGCTTTATGCGTTATGCGTTATGCGTTATGAGTAATGAGTTATAAGTTATGCGTTATGCGTTATTCGTTATGAGTAATGAGTTATAAGTTATGCGTTATGCGTTATGCTTTATGCGTTATGCGTTATGCGTTATGCGTTATGCTTTATGCGTTATGCGTTATTCGTTATGAGTAATGAGTTATAAGTTATGCGTTATGCGTTATGCTTTATGCGTTATGCGTTATGCGTTATGCTTTATGCGTTATGCGTTATGCGTTATGAGTAATGAGTTATAAGTTATGCGTTATGCGTTATTCGTTATGAGTAATGAGTTATAAGTTATGCGTTATGCGTTATGCTTTATGCGTTATGCGTTATGCGTTATGCTTTATGCGTTATGCGTTACTCCTTATGAGTTATGAGTTATGCGTTATGCGTTATGCGTTATGCGTTATGCGTTATGCGCTATGCGTTATGCATTATGCGTTATGCGTTATACGTTATGCGTTAAGCGTTATGCGTTTTGCTGTATTCGTTATGCGTTGTACATTATGCGTTATGCGTTATGTGTTATGCTTTATGCGTTATGCGTTATGCGTTACGCTTTATGCGTTATGCATTATGCGTTATGCGTTATGCGTTATGCGTTATGCATTATGCGTTATGCGTTATGCGTGATCCGTTATGCGTTAAGCGTTATGCGTTTTGCTGTATTCGTAATGCGTTGTGCATTATACGTTATGCGTTATGTGTTATGCGTTATGCGTTATGCGTTATGCTTTATGCGTTATGCGTTATGCGTTATGCGTTATGCGTTATGCGTTATGCGTTATGCGTTATGCGTTATGCGTTATGCGTTATGCGTTATGCGTGATCCGTTATGCGTTATGCGTTATGCGTTATGCGTTATGCGTTATGCGTGATCCGACATGCGTTATGCATTTTGCGTTATGCGTTATTCGTTATGAGTTTTGAGTTATTCGTTATGCGTTCTGCGTTATACGTTTGCGTTATGCGTTATGCGTTATGCGTTATGCGTTATGCGTCATGCGTTATGCGTTATGCGTTATGCGTTATGCGTTATGCGTTATGCGTTATGCGTTATGCGTTATGCGTTATGCGTTATGCGTTATGCTTTATGCGTTATGCATTATGCGTTATGCGTTATGCGATATGCGTTATGCGTTATTCGTTATGAGTAATGAGTTATAAGTTATGCGTTATGCGTTATGCTTTATGCATTATGCGTTATGCGTTATGCGTTATGCGTTATGCGTTATGCGTTATGCGTTATGCGTTATGCGTTATGCGTTATGCTTTATGCGTTATGCGTTACTCCTTACGAGTTATGAGTTATAAGTTATGCGTAATGCGTTATGCGTTATGCGTTATGCTTTATGCGTTATGCGTTATGCGTTATGCGTTATGCGTTATGCGTGATCCGTTATGCGTTATGCGTTATGCGTTATGCGTTATGCGTTATGCGTTATGCGTTATGCGTTATGCGTTATGCGTTATGCGTTATGCGTTATGCGTTATGCGTTATGCGTTATGCGTTATGCGTTATGCGTTATGCTTTATGCGTTATGCGTTACTCCTTATGAGTTATGAGTTATAAGTTATGCGTAATGCGTTATGCTTTATGCGTTATGCGTTATGAGTTAAGCGGTATGCGTTATGCGTTATGCGTTTTGCGGTATTCGTTATGCGTTGTGCATTATGCGTTATGCGTTGTGCGTTATGGGTTATGATTTATGCGTTATGCGATATGAGTTATGCGTTATGCGTTATGCGTTATGCGTTATGCTTTATGCGTCATGCGTGATCCGTTATGCGTTAGGCGTTATGCGATTTGCGGTATTCGTTAAGCGTTGTGCATTATGCGTTATGCGTTATGCGTTATGGGTTATGGGTTATGCGTTATGCTTTATGCGTTATTCATTTTGCGTTATGCGTTATTCGTTATGAGTTATGAGTTATAAGTTATGCGTAATTTGTTATGCCTTATGAGTTATGCATTATGCGTTATGCGTTATGCATAATGCGTTATACGTTATGTATTATGCGTAATACCTTATGCGTTATGCGATATGCGTCATGCATCAAGCCTTATGCGATATGCGATATGCGTCATATATCAAGCCTTATGCGATATGCGATATGCGTCATGCATCAAGCCTTATGCGTTATGGGTTATGCGTTAACGTTATGCGTTATGCGTTATGCGTTATGCGTTATGCGTTATGCGTTATGCGTTACGCGTTATGCTTTATGCGTTATGCATTATGTGTTATGCGTTATGCGATATGCGTTATGCGTTATGCGTTATTCGTTATGAGTAATGCGTTATAAGTTATGCGTTATGCGTTATGCTTTATGCTGTGACGTTGCAATTTGCTCCGTCACTTTATTTCGCGTAAACGGTCTTTTGACCGTGTACGGAGTGGACCGGGCCGACCTCTAGCGGTCACGAAAATCACCCGCCGACACTAGAGCGCTCCTGAAGGAATGACAAAAATCTAAAGATGGGTAATTAACGCCATCTCTTGCGCGTGCCGAGTACGGCGAAGTTTCAGGGCCGTGCCAAGGGGCACGGAAGCCGAAAACCCGAGAAGGCGCCCCTCAAAGGATCAGCCGGAGGAAGAAATGGCCATGAGTAGCGTTTGGTTGGATCCGAAACCCCACAGAGATGTCGAGCTCGGACAGAAAGCTCCAGCAAACCACCGTGAATTGTCGTTCCGACCGACGTCTCAACCCGCCGTGGCTGGAAATCCGGATCGGGGTGGCGTAGGAGATCCATGTATCGATGTCCAAAAGGACTCAGGTCTGGGGCCCCAGGACCTGTCCGACGATCCTGCGATCTACTAGTCGCGAGCGGGCGAAGCCACTCGGGAAAATTCGGCAAAGGGCGCGTAGTGGGGGGAAACGAGGATCGCCGATCCTGGTCGATGCGGATCGCGGAATCATTGTCGCACTGGTCTCGAAAGGATATAGTCTCGTTACGTACCGCCTAGAAAAGTACCGTAGTTCCGAAGTCGCGGGTGAAATTTCGTGCCCCTAATCGAGCGAGGCGAGGAACGCAGCGGCCGTTCAGCAGCAATCCGGCGGATCGTTTATTCCCGACCAAGGGTAAGTCGACCAGTGATTTCCTCGATTCCGTTTTCGCGTTGGTTCTTTTCGTTTTGTCCGAGGACGACGCGGTGCCGTCTCGTCCTCGATGTTTCGTTCGGTCGAGGTGTAATACCTCAGGCCGCGAGCTCGCGTCTCGTGTAGAGACGCTTTGAGCAATTTCGTTTAGATCGTTCCCTCCGCGTGCGAAAGAAGTCTTCCTCAGGAGTCGCGTCGGGAAAAGAATAGCGTCGCGAGATACCATCTAGCTCGCGAAATCCGGTTACGACGTATTAGACGCGCGTAGCGAATCGATTCTCGTTCTGTAACATCTTCGAGAGATAATCGCGACAGTCCGGAATTCCGCGCGCCGATCAACCGCGCTTGCGAATTCTCGTTCGTGCGAGATTTATACTGTACCGTCCATCGTACCGTTGCGAGACAATTCCGTTTGACAAAACGCGTTCCGCGGGCGACCATCTTCCGCAAAAGTGTACTAGGAGCGCGGGCTCCCGGGTCGCGACCACGTGGTCGCTCTCATGTAAAATCGACGTATTGAGATCCTCAATAAAATAACGTAGAGCCCAATTTCGTCTCGTTACTGTACACCTGCGCGATCCGCCCTGCCGTGAGGGTAGTCCCCGTTATTCCCTGTGTCCGAACGTCTGGCCATTCGTGTCGCGATTTCCGTCTCGCGGTTTGCGGGGGGGCTCGTCCCGGACTCGGCTTCCCCGAGCTCGGGCTGTACTTCACGTTTCGATTGGTACTTCCGAGTACCTGGCGCCCGAACAAAGGTTCTTCGCGTTCAAGTCGAGCCCTTCGAAGAGCTGTTTTGCCCCGGGAGGACCGTATTTGCACGGCCGCGTACGGCCCAGCCTCAGAGCTTGTAAAATTCCGGGAGTTGCCCTTGTCCGAGCGCGGTAAAGACCGCTCGATCGGGGACAACGTCGCAATGCATTATGCGTTATGCGTTATGCGTTATGCGTTATGCGTTATGCGTTATGCGTTATGCGTTATGCTTTATGCGTTATGCGTTACTCCTTATGAGTTATGAGTTATAAGTTATGCGTAATGCATTATGCGTTATGCGTTATGCTTTATGCGTTATGCGTTATGCGTTATGCGTTATGCGTTATGCGTTATGCGTGATCCGTTATGCGTTATGCGTTATGCGTTATGCGTTATGCGGTATGCGAGATCCGACATGCGTTATGCATTTTGCGTTATGCGTTATTCGTTATGAGTTTTGAGTTATTCGTTATGCGTTGTGCGTTATACGTTTGCGTTATGCGTTATGCGTTATGCGATATGCGTTATGCGTTATGCGTCATGCGTTATGCGTTATGCGTTATGCGTTATGCGTTATGCGTTATGCGTTATGCGTTATGCGTTATGCGTTATGCGTTATGCGTTATGCTTTATGCGTTATGCATTATGCGTTATGCGTTATGCGATATGCGTTATGCGTTATTCGTTATGAGTAATGAGTTATAAGTTATGCGTTATGCGTTATGCTTTATGCATTATGCGTTATGCGTTATGCGTTATGCGTTATGCGTTATGCGTTATGCGTTATGCGTTATGCTTTATGTGTTATGCGTTACTCCTTACGAGTTATGAGTTATAAGTTATGCGTAATGCGTTATGCGTTATGCGTTATGCTTTATGCGTTATGCGTTATGCGTTATGCGTTATGCGTTATGCGTGATCCGTTATGCGTTATGCGTTATGCGTTATGCGTTATGCGTTATGCGTTATGCGTTATGCGTTATGCGTTACTCCTTAAGAGTTATGAGTTATAAGTTATGCGTAATGCGTTATGCTTTATGCGTTATGCGTTATGAGTTAAGCGGTATGCGTTATGCGTTATGCGTTTTGCGGTATTCGTTATGCGTTGTGCATTATGCGTTATGCGTTGTGCGTTATGGGTTATGATTTATGCGTTATGCGATATGAGTTATGCGTTATGCGTTATGCGTCATGCGTTATGCTTTATGCGTCATGCGTGATCCGTTATGCGTTAGGCGTTATGCGATTTGCGGTATTCGTTAAGCGTTGTGCATTATGCGTTATGCGTTATGCGTTGTGGGTTATGGGTTATGCGTTATGCTTTATGCGTTATTCATTTTGCGTTATGCGTTATTCGTTATGAGTTATGAGTTATAAGTTATGCGTAATTTGTTATGCCTTATGGGTTATGCATTATGCGTTATGCGATATGCGTCATGCATCAAGCCTTATGCGATATGCGATATGCGTCATATATCAAGCCTTATGCGATATGCGATATGCGTCATGCATCAAGCCTTATGCGTTATGGGTTATGCGTTAACGTTATGCGTTATGCGTTATGCGTTATGCGTTATGCGTTATGCGTTATGCGTTATGCGTTATGCTTTATGCTTTATGCGTTATGCGTTATGCGTTATGCGTTATGCGTTATGCGTTATGCGTTATGCGTTATGCGTGATCCGTTATGCGTTATGCGTTATGCGTTATGCGTTATGCGTTATGCGTTATGCGTGATCCGACATGCGTTATGCATTTTGCGTTATGCGTTATTCGTTATGAGTTATGAGTTATAAGTTATGCGTAATGCGGTATGCGTTATACGTTATACGTTATGCGTTATGCGTTATGCGTTATGCGTTATGCGTTGTGCGTTATGCGTTATGCGTTATGCGCTATGCGTTATGCATTATGCGTTATGCGTTATGCGTTATGCGTTAAGCGTTATGCGTTTTGCTTTATTCGTTATGCGTTGTGCATTATGCGTTATGCGTTATGTGTTATGCTTTATGCGTTATGCGTTATGCGTTACGCTTTATGCGTTATGCATTATGCGTTATGCGTTATGCGTTATGCATTATGCGTTATGCGTTATGCGTGATCCGTTATGCGTTAAGCGTTATGCGTTTTGCTGTATTCGTAATGCGTTGTGCATTATGCGTTATGGGTTATGTGTTATGCGTTATGCGTTATGCGTTATACGTTATGCGTTATGCGTTATGCGTGATCCGTTATGTGTTAGGCGATATACGTTTTGCGGTATTCGTTATGCGTTTTGCGTTATGCGTTATGCGTTATGCGTTATGCGTTATGCGTGATCCGACATGCGTTATGCATTTTGCGTTATGCGTTATTCGTTATGAGTTATGAGTTATAAGTTATGCGTAATGCGTTATGCGTTATGTGTTATGCGTTATGCGTTAGGCGTTATGCGTTATGCGTTATGCGTTATGAGTTATACGTTATGCGTTATGCGTTAGGGGTTATGCGTTATGCGTTATGCGTTATGCGTTATGCTTTATGCGTTATGCATTATGCGTTATGCGTTATGCGATATGCGTTATCCGTTATGCGTTATGCGTTATGCGTTATTCGTTATGAGTAATGAGTTATAAGTTATGCGTTATGCGTTATGCTTTATGCGTTATGCGTTATGCGTTATGCGTCATGCGTTATGAGTTATGCGTTATGCGTTATGCGTTATGCGTTATGCGTTATGCGTTATGCGTTATGCTTTATGCGTTATGCGTTATGCGTTATGCGTTATGCGTTATGCGTTATGCGTTATGCGTTATGCGTTATGCGTTATGCTTTATGCGTTATGCATTATGCGTTATACGTTATGCGATATGCGTTATGCGTTATGCGTTATTCGTTATGAGTAATGAGTTATAAGTTATGCGTTATGCGTTATGCTTTATGCATTATGCGTTATGCGTTATGCGTTATGCGTTATGCGTTATGCGTTATGCGTTATGCGTTATGCTTTATGCGTTATGCGTTACTCCTTACGAGTTATGAGTTATAAGTTATGCGTAATGCGTTATGCGTTATGCGTTATGCTTTATGCGTTATGTGTTATGCGTTATGCGTTATGCGTTATGCGTTATGCGTGATCCGTTATGCGTTATGCGTTATGCGTTATGCGTTATGCGTTATGCGTTATGCGTTATGCGTTATGCGTTATACGTTATGTATTATGCGTAATGCCTTATGCGTTATGCGATATGCGTCATGCATCAAGCCTTATGCGATATGCGATATGCGTCATATATCAAGCCTTATGCGATATGCGATATGCGTCATGCATCAAGCCTTATGCGTTATGGGTTATGCGTTAACGTTATGCGTTATGCGTTATGCGATATGCGTTATGCGTTATGCGTTATGCGTTATGCGTTATGCGTTATGCTGTATGCGTTATGCGTTACTCCTTATGAGTTATGAGTTATAAGTTATGCGTAATGCGTTATGCGTTATGCTTTATGCGTTATGCGTTATGCGTTATGCGTTATGCGTTATGCCTTATGCGTTATGCGTTATGCGTGATCCGTTATGCGTTATGCGTTATGCGTTATGCGTTATGCGTTATGCGTTATGCGTGATCCGACATGCGTTATGCATTTTGCGTTATGCGTTATTCGTTATGAGTTATGAGTTATGCGTTATGCGTTGTGCGTTTTACGTTTGCGTTATGCGTTATGCGTTATGCGTTATGCGTTATGCGTCATGCGTTATGCGTTATGCGTTATGCGTTATGCGTTATGCGTTATGCGTTATGCGTTATGCGTTATGCGTTATGCTTTATGCGTTATGCATTATGCGTTATGCGTTATGCGATATGCGTTATGCGTTATGCGTTATGCGTTATGCGTTATGCGTTATGCGTTATGCGTGATCCGTTATGCGTTATGCGTTATGCGTTATGCGTTATGCGTTATGCGTTATGCGTTATGCGTTATGCGTTACTCCTTACGAGTTATGAGTTATAAGTTATGCGTAATGCGTTATGCGTTATGAGTTATGCTTTATGCGTTATGCGTTATGCGTTATGCGTTATGCGTTATGCGTTATGCGTTATGCGTTATGCGTTATGCGTTATGCGTTATGCGTTATGCGTTATGCGTTATGCGTTATGCGTTATGCGTTATGCGTTATGCGTTATGCGTTATGCGTTATGCGTTATGCGTTATGCTTTATGCGTTATGCGTTACTCCTTATGAGTTATGAGTTATAAGTTATGCGTAATGCGTTATGCTTTATGCGTTATGCGTTATGAGTTAAGCGGTATGCGTTATGCGTTATGCGTTTTGCGGTATTCGTTATGCGTTGTGCATTATGCGTTATGCGTTGTGCGTTATGGGTTATGATTTATGCGTTATGCGATATGAGTTATGCGTTATGCGTTATGCGTTATGCTTTATGCGTCATGCGTGATCCGTTATGCGTTAGGCGTTATGCGATTTGCGGTATTCGTTAAGCGTTGTGCATTATGCGTTATGCGTTATGCGTTATGGGTTATGGGTTATGCGTTATGCTTTATGCGTTATTCATTTTGCGTTATGCGTTATTCGTTATGAGTTATGAGTTATAAGTTATGCGTAATGCGTTATGCCTTATGAGTTATGCATTATGCGTTATGCGTTATGCATAATGCGTTATACGTTATGTATTATGCGTTATGCCTTATGCGTTATGCGATATGCGTCATGCATCAAGCCTTATGCGATATGCGATATGCGTCATGCATCAAGCCTTATGCGATATGCGATATGCGTCATGCATCAAGCCTTATGCGTTATGGGTTATGCGTTAACGTTATGCGTTATGCGTTATGCGTAATGCGTTATGCGTTATGCGTTATGCGTTATGCGTTATGCTTTATGCGTTATGCGTTATGCGTTATGCTTTATGCGTTATTCGTTATTCGTTATGAGTAATGAGTTATAAGTTATGCGTTATGCGTTATGCTTTATGCGTTATGCGTTATGCGTTATGCGTTATGCGTTATGCGTTATGCGTTATGCGTTATGCGTTATGCGTTATGCGTTATGCTTTATGCGTTATGCGTCATGCGTTATGCGTTATGCGTTATGCGTTATGCGTTATGCGTTATGCGTTATGCGTTATGCGTTATGCGTTATGCGTTATGCGTTATGCGTTATGCGTTATGCTTTATGCGTTATGCATTATGCGTTATGCGTTATGCGTTATGCGTTATGCTTTATGCGTAATGCATTATGCGTTATGCGTTATGCGATATGCGTTATGGGTTATGCGTTATGCGTTATGCGTTATGCGTTATGCGTTATGCGTGATCCGTTATGCGTTATGCGTTATGCGTTATGCGTTATGCGTTATGCGTTATGCGTTATGCGTTACTCCTTACGAGTTATGAGTTATAAGTTATGCGTAATGCGTTATGCGTTATGCGTTATGCTTTATGCGTTATGCGTTATGCGTTATGCGTTATGCGTTATGCTTTATGCGTTATGCGTTATGAGTTAAGCGGTATGCTTTATGCGTTATGCGTTTTGCGGTATTCGTTATGCGTTGTGCATTATGCGTTATGCGTTGTTCGTTATGGGTTATGATTTATGCGTTATGCGATATGAGTTATGCGTTATGCGTTATGCGTTATGCTTTATGCGTCATGCGTGATCCGTTATGCGTTAGGCGTTATGCGATTTGCGGTATTCGTTAAGCGTTGTGCATTATGCGTTATGCGTTATGCGTTATGGGTTATGGGTTATGCGTTATGCTTTATGCGTTATTCATTTTGCGTTCTGCGTTATTCGTTATGAGTTATGAGTTATAAGTTATGCGTAATGCGTTATGCCTTATGAGTTATGCATTATGCGTTATGCGTTATACGTTATGTATTATGCGTTATGCCTTATGCGTTATGCGATATGCGTCATGCATCAAGCCTTATGCGATATGCGATATGCGTCATGCATCAAGCCTTATGCGTTATGGGTTATGCGTTAACGTTATGCGTTATGCGTTATGATTTATGCTTTATGCGTTATGCGTTATGCGTGATCCGACATGCGTTATGCATTTTGCGTTATGCGTTATTCGTTATGAGTTATGAGTTATAAGTTATGCGTTATGCGTTATGCGTTATGCGTTATGCGTTATGCGTTATGCTTTATGCGTTATGCGTTACTCCTTATGAGTTATGAGTTATAAGTTATGCGTAATGCGTTATGCTTTATGCGTTATGCGTTATGAGTTAAGCGGTATGCGTTATGCGTTATGCGTTTTGCGGTATTCGTTATGCGTTGTGCATTATGCGTTATGCGTTGTGCGTTATGGGTTATGATTTATGCGTTATGCGATATGAGTTATGCGTTATGCGTTATGCGTTATGCGTTATGCGTTATGCTTTATGCGTCATGCGTGATCCGTTATGCGTTAGGCGTTATGCGATTTGCGGTATTCGTTAAGCGTTGTGCATTATGCGTTATGCGTTATGCGTTATGGGTTATGGGTTATGCGTTATGCTTTATGCGTTATTCATTTTGCGTTATGCGTTATTCGTTATGAGTTATGAGTTATAAGTTATGCGTAATTTGTTATGCCTTATGAGTTATGCATTATGCGTTATGCGTTATGCATAATGCGTTATACGTTATGTATTATGCGTAATGCCTTATGCGTTATGCGATATGCGTCATGCATCAAGCCTTATGCGATATGCGATATGCGTCATGCATCAAGCCTTATGCGATATGCGATATGCGTCATGCATCAAGCCTTATGCGTTATGGGTTATGCGTTAACGTTATGCGTTATGCGTTATGCGTTATGCGTTATGCGTTATGCGTTATGCTTTATGCGTTATGCGTTACTCCTTATGAGTTATGAGTTATAAGTTATGCGTAATGCGTTATGCGTTATGCGTTATGCTTTATGCGTTATGCGTTATGCGTTATGCGTTATGCGTTATGCGTTATGCCTGATCCGTTATGCGTTATGCGTTATGCGTTGTGCGTTATGCGTTATGCGTTATGCGTGATCCGACATGCGTTATGCGATATGCGTCATGCATCAAGCCTTATGCGATATGCGATATGCGTCATGCATCAAGCCTTATGCGATATGCGATATGCGTCATGCATCAAGCCTTATGCGTTATGGGTTATGCGTTAACGTTATGCGTTATGCGTTATGCGTAATGCGTTATGCGTTATGCGTTATGCGTTATGCGTTATGCTTTATGCGTTATGCGTTATGCGTTATGCTTTATGCGTTATTCGTTATTCGTTATGAGTAATGAGTTATAAGTTATGCGTTATGCGTTATGCTTTATGCGTTATGCGTTATGCGTTATGCGTTATGCGTTATGCGTTATGCGTTATGCGTTATGCGTTATGCGTTATGCGTTATGCTTTATGCGTTATGCGTCATGCGTTATGCGTTATGCGTTATGCGTTATGCGTTATGCGTTATGCGTTATGCGTTATGCGTTATGCGTTATGCGTTATGCGTTATGCGTTATGCTTTATGCGTTATGCATTATGCGTTATGCGTTATGCGTTATGCGTTATGCTTTATGCGTTATGCATTATGCGTTATGCGTTATGCGATATGCGTTATGCGTTATGCGTTATGCGTTATGCGTTATGCGTTATGCGTTATGCGTGATCCGTTATGCGTTATGCGTTATGCGTTATGCGTTATGCGTTATGCGTTATGCGTTATGCGTTATGCGTTACTCCTTACGAGTTATGAGTTATAAGTTATGCGTAATGCGTTATGCGTTATGCGTTATGCTTTATGCGTTATGCGTTATGCGTTATGCGTTATGCGTTATGCTTTATGCGTTATGCGTTATGAGTTAAGCGGTATGCGTTATGCGTTATGCGTTTTGCGGTATTCGTTATGCGTTGTGCATTATGCGTTATGCGTTGTTCGTTATGGGTTATGATTTATGCGTTATGCGATATGAGTTATGCGTTATGCGTTATGCGTTATGCGTTATGCTTTATGCGTCATGCGTGATCCGTTATGCGTTAGGCGTTATGCGATTTGCGGTATTCGTTAAGCGTTGTGCATTATGCGTTATGCGTTATGCGTTATGGGTTATGGGTTATGCGTTATGCTTTATGCGTTATTCATTTTGCGTTCTGCGTTATTCGTTATGAGTTATGAGTTATAAGTTATGCGTAATGCGTTATGCCTTATGAGTTATGCATTATGCGTTATGCGTTATACGTTATGTATTATGCGTTATGCCTTATGCGTTATGCGATATGCGTCATGCATCAAGCCTTATGCGATATGCGATATGCGTCATGCATCAAGCCTTATGCGTTATGGGTTATGCGTTAACGTTATGCGTTATGCGTTATGATTTATGCTTTATGCGTTATGCGTTATGCGTGATCCGACATGCGTTATGCATTTTGCGTTATGCGTTATTCGTTATGAGTTATGAGTTATAAGTTATGCGTAATGCGTTATGCGTTATGCGTTATGCTTTATGCGTTATGCGTTATGAGTTATGCGTTATTCGTTATGCGTTATGCTTTATGCGTTATGCGTTATGCGTTATGCGTTGTGCGTTATGCGTTATGCGTTATGCGTTATGCGTTATGCCTTATGCGTTATGCGTTATTCGTTATGAGTAATGAGTTATAAGTTATGCGTTATGCGTTATGCGTTATGCGTTATGCGTTATGCGTTATGCGTTATGCGTTATGCGTTATGCGTTATGCGTTATGCGTTATGCGTTATGCGTTATGCGTTATGCGTTATGCGTTATGCGTTATGCGTTATGCTTTATGCGTTATGCGTTACTCCTTATGAGTTATGAGTTATAAGTTATGCGTAATGCGTTATGCTTTATGCGTTATGCGTTATGAGTTAAGCGGTATGCGTTATGCGTTATGCGTTTTGCGGTATTCGTTATGCGTTGTGCATTATGCGTTATGCGTTGTGCATCATGGGTTATGATTTATGCGTTATGCGATATGAGTTATGCGTTATGCGTTATGCGTTATGCGTTATGCTTTATGCGTCATGCGTGATCCGTTATGCGTTAGGCGTTATGCGATTTGCGGTATTCGTTAAGCGTTGTGCATTATGCGTTATGCGTTATGCGTTATGGGTTATGGGTTATGCGTTATGCTTTATGCGTTATTCATTTTGCGTTATGCGTTATTCGTTATGAGTTATGAGTTATAAGTTATGCGTAATTTGTTATGCCTTATGAGTTATGCATTATGCGTTATGCGTTATGCATAATGCGTTATACGTTATGTATTATGCGTAATGCCTTATGCGTTATGCGCTATGCGTCATGCATCAAGCCTTATGCGATATGCGATATGCGTCATGCATCAAGCCTTATGCGATATGCGATATGCGTCATGCATCAAGCCTTATGCGTTATGGGTTATGCGTTAACGTTATGCGTTATGCGTTATGCGTTATGCGTTATGCGTTATGCGTTATGCGTTATGCGTTATGCTTTATGCGTTATGCGTTACTCCTTATGAGTTATGAGTTATAAGTTATGCGTAATGCGTTATGCGTTATGCGTTATGCTTTATGCGTTATGCGTTATGCGTTATGCGTTATGCGTTATGCGTTATGCCTGATCCGTTATGCGTTATGCGTTATGCGTTGTGCGTTCTGCGTTATGCGTTATGCGTGATCCGACATGCGTTATGCATTTTGCGTTATGCGTTATTCGTTATGAGTTATGAGTTATGCGTTATGCGTTGTGCGTTATACGTTTGCGTCATGCATCAAGCCTTATGCGATATGCGATATGCGTCATGCATCGAGCCTTATGCGTTATGGGTTATGCGTTAACGTTATGCGTTATGCGTTATGCGTTATGCGTTATGCGTTATGCGTTATGCGTTATGCGTTATGCGTTATGCGTTATGCTTTATGCGTTATGCGTTACTCCTTATGAGTTATGAGTTATAAGTTATGCGTAATTCGTTATGCGTTATGCGTTATGCGTTATGCTTTATGCGTTATGCGTGATCCGTTATGCGTTATGCGTTATGCGTTATGCGTTATGCGTTATGCGTTATGCGTTATGCTTTATGCGTTATGCGTTACTCCTTATGAGTTATGAGTTATAAGTTATGCGTTATGCGTTATGCGTTATGCGTTATGCGTTATGCGTTATGCGTGATCCGTTATGCGTTATGCGTTATGCGTTATGCGTTATGCGTTATGCGTTATGCGTGATCCGACATGCATTATGCATTTTGCGTTATGCGTTATTCGTTATGAGTTATGAGTTATGCGTTATGCGTTGTGCGTTATACGTTTGCGTTATGCGTTATGCGTTATGCGTTATGCGTCATGCGTTATGCGTTATGCGTTATGCGTTATGCGTTATGCGTTATGCGTTATGCGTTATGCGTTATGCGTTATGCGTAATGCGTTATGCGTTATGCGTTATGCTTTATGCGTTATGCGTTATGCGTTATGCGTTATGCGTTATGCGTTATGCTTTATGCATTATGCGTTATGCGTTATGCGTTATGCGTTATGCGTTATGCCTAATGCGTTATGCTTTATGCGTTATGCTTTATGCGTTATGCGTTATGCGTTATGCGTTATGCATTATGCGTTATGCGTTATGCGTTATGCGTTATGCGTTATGCGTTATGCGTTATGCGTTATGCGTTATGCGTTATGCGTTATGCGTTATGCTTTATGCGTTATGCGTTATGCGTTATGCGTTATGCGTTATGCGTTATGCGTTATGCGTGATCCGTTATGCGTTATGCGTTATGCGTTATGCGTTATGCGTTATGCGTTATGCGTTATGCGTGATCCGACATGCGTTATGCATTTTGCGTTATGCGTTATTCGTTATGAGTTTTGAGTTATTCGTTATGCGTTGTGCGTTATACGTTTGCGTTATGCGTTATGCGTTATGCGTTATGCGTTATGCGTCATGCGTTATGCGTTATGCGTTATGCGTTATGCGTTATGCGTTATGCGTTATGCGTTATGCGTTATGCGTTATGCGTTATGCGTAATGCGTTATGCGTTATGCGTTATGCATTATGCGTTATGCGTTATGCGATATGCGTTATGCGTTATGCGTTATTCGTTATGAGTAATGAGTTATAAGTTATGCGTTATGCGTTATGCTTTATGCATTATGCGTTATGCGTTATGCGTTATGCGTTATGCGTTATGCGTTATGCGTTATGCGTTATGCGTTATGCGTTATGCTTTATCCGTTATGCGTTACTCCTTACGAGTTATGAGTTATAAGTTATGCGTAATGCGTTATGCGTTATGCGTTATGCTTTATGCGTTATGCGTTATGCGTTATGCGTTATGCGTTATGCGTTATGCGTGATCCGTTATGCGTTATGCGTTATGCGTTATGCGTTATGCGTTATGCGTTATGCGTTATGCGTTATGCGTTATGCGTTATGCGTTATGCTTTATGCGTTATGCGTTACTCCTTATGAGTTATGAGTTATAAGTTATGCGTAATGCGTTATGCTTTATGCGTTATGCGTTATGAGTTAAGCGGTATGCGTTATGCGTTATGCGTTTTGCGGTATTCGTTATGCGTTGTGCATTATGCGTTATGCGTTGTGCGTTATGGGTTATGATTTATGCGTTATGCGATATGAGTTATGCGTTATGCGTTATGGGTTATGCGTTATGCGTTATGCGTTATGCGTTATGCGTTATGCGTTATGCGTTATGCGTTATGCGTTATGCGTTATGCGTTATGCTTTATGCGTTATGCGTTACTCCTTACGAGTTATGAGTTATAAGTTATGCGTAATGCGTTATGCGTTATGCGTTATGCTTTATGCGTTATGCGTTATGCGTTATGGGTTATGGGTTATGCGTTATGCTTTATGCGTTATTCATTTTGCGTTATGCGTTATTCGTTATGAGTTATGAGTTATAAGTTATGCGTAATGCGTTATGCCTTATGAGTTATGCATTATGCGTTATGCGTTATGCATAATGCGTTATACGTTATGTATTATGCGTTATGCCTTATGCGTTATGCGATATGCGTCATGCATCAAGCCTTATGCGATATGCGATATGCGTCATGCATCAAGCCTTATGCGTTATGGGTTATGCGTTAACGTTATGCGTTATGCGTTATGATTTATGCTTTATGCGTTATGCGTTATGCGTGATCCGACATGCGTTATGCATTTTGCGTTATGCGTTATTCGTTATGAGTTATGAGTTATAAGTTATGCGTAATGCGTTATGCGTTATTCGTTATGCATTATGCTTTATCCGTTATGCGTTATGCGTTATGCTTTATCCGTTATGCGTTATGCGTTATGCGTTATGCGTTATGCCTTATGCGTTATGCGTTATGCGTTATGCGTTATGCGTTATTCGTTATGAGTAACGAGTTATAAGTTATGCGTTATGCGTAATGCGTTATGCGTTATGCGTTATGCGTTATGCGTTATGCGTTATGCATTATACGTTATGCCTTATGCGTTATGCTTTATGCGTTATGCGTTATGCGTTATGCGTTATGCGTTATTCGGTATGCGTTATGCTTTATGCGTTATGCGTTATGCGTTATGCGTTATGCGTTATGCGTTATGCGTTATGCGTTATGCGTTATGCGTTATGCCTTATGCGTTATGCGTTATTCGTTATGAGTAATGAGTTATAAGTTATGCGTTATGCGTTATGCTTTATGCGTTATGCGTTATGCGTTATGCGTTATGCGTTATGCGTTATGCGTTATGCGTTATGCGTTATGCTTTATGCGTTATGCGTTACTCCTTATGAGTTATGAGTTATAAGTTATGCGTAATGCGTTATGCTTTATGCGTTATGCGTTATGAGTTAAGCGGTATGCGTTATGCGTTATGCGTTTTGCGGTATTCGTTATGCGTTGTGCATTATGCGTTATGCGCTGTGCGTTATGGGTTATGATTTATGCGTTATGCGATATGAGTTATGCGTTATGCGTTATGCGTTATGCGTTATGCTTTATGCGTCATGCGTGATCCGTTATGCGTTAGGCGTTATGCGATTTGCGGTATTCGTTAAGCGTTGTGCATTATGCGTTATGCGTTATGCGTTATGGGTTATGGGTTATGCGTTATGCTTTATGCGTTATTCATTTTGCGTTATGCGTTATTCGTTATGAGTTATGAGTTATAAGTTATGTGTAATTTGTTATGCCTTATGAGTTATGCATTATGCGTTATGCGTTATGCATAATGCGTTATACGTTATGTATTATGCGTAATGCCTTATGCGTTTTGCGATATGCGTCATGCATCAAGCCTTATGCGATATGCGATATGCGTCATGCATCAAGCCTTATGCGATATGCGATATGCGTCATGCATCAAGCCTTATGCGTTATGGGTTATGCGTTAACGTTATACGTTATGCGTTATGCGTTATGCGTTATGCGTTATGCGTTATGCGTTATGCGTTATGCTTTATGCGTTATGCGTTACTCCTTATGAGTTATGAGTTATAAGTTATGCGTAATGCGTTATGCGTTATGCGTTATGCTTTATGCGTTATGCGTTATGCGTTATGCGTTATGCGTTATGCGTTATGCCTGATCCGTTATGCGTTATGCGTTATGCGTTGTGCGTTATGCGTTATGCGTTATGCATGATCCGACATGCGTTATGCATTTTGCGTTATGCGTTATTCGTTATGAGTTATGAGTTATGCGTTATGCGTTGTGCGTTATACGTTTGCGTCATGCATCAAGCCTTATGCGATATGCGATATGCGTCATGCATCAAGCCTTATGCGTTATGGGTTATGCGTTAACGTTATGCGTTATGCGTTATGCGTTATGCGTTATGCGTTATGCGTTATGCGTTATGCTTTATGCGTTATGCGTTACTCCTTATGAGTTATGAGTTATAAGTTATGCGTAATTCGTTATGCGTTATGCGTTATGCGTTATGCTTTATGCGTTATGCGTGATCCGTTATGCGTTATGCGTTATGCGTTATGCGTTATGCGTTATGCGTTATGCGTTATGCGTTATGCGTTATGCGTTATGCGTTATGCGTGATCCGTTATGCGTTATGCGTTATGCGTTATGCGTTATGCGTTATGCGTGATCCGACATGCATTATGCATTTTGCGTTATGCGTTATTCGTTATGAGTTATGCGTTATGCGTTGTGCGTTATACGTTTGCGTTATGCGTTATGCGTTATGCGTTATGCGTTATGCGTCATGCGTTATGCGTTATGCGTTATGCGTTATGCGTTATGCGTTATGCGTTATGCGTTATGCGTTATGCGTAATGCGTTATGCGTTATGCGTTATGCTTTATGCGTTATGCGTTATGCGTTATGCGTTATGCGTTATGCGTTATGCGTTATGCTTTATGCATTATGCGTTATGCGTTATGCGTTATGCGTTATGCGTTATGCGTAATGCGTTATGCTTTATGCGTTATGCTTTATGCGTTATGCGTTATGCGTTATGCGTTATGCATTATGCGTTATGCGTTATGCGTTATGCGTTATGCGTTATGCGTTATGCGTTATGCGTTATGCGTTATGCGTTATGCTTTATGCTTTATGCGTTATGCGTTACTCCTTATGAGTTATGAGTTATAAGTTATGCGTAATGCGTTATGCGTTATGCGTTATGCGTTATGCGTTATTCGTTATGAGTAATGAGTTATAAGTTATGCGTTATGCGTTATGCTTTATGCATTATGCGTTATGCGTTATGCGTTATGCGTTATGCGTTATGCGTTATGCGTTATGCGTTATGCGTAATGCGTTATGCTTTATGCGTTATGCTTTATGCGTTATGCGTTATGCGTTATGCGTTATGCGTTATGCGTTATGCGTTATGCGTTATGCGTTATGCGTTATGCGTTATGCGTTATGCGTTATGCGTTATGCGTTATGCTTTATGCGTTATGCGTTACTCCTTATGAGTTATGAGTTATAAGTTATGCGTAATGCGTTATGCGTTATGCGTTATGCTTTATGCGTTATGCGTTATGCGTTATGCGTTATGCGTTATGCGTTATGCGTTATGCGTTATGCGTGATCCGTTATGCGTTATGCGTTATGCGTTATGCGTTATGCGTTATGCGTTATGCGTTATGCGTGATCCGACATGCGTTATGCATTTTGCGTTATGCGTTATTCGTTATGAGTTTTGAGTTATTCGTTATGCGCTGTGCGTTATACGTTTGCGTTATGCGTTATGCGTTATGCGTTATGCGTTATGCGTCATGCGTTATGCGTTATGCGTTATGCGTTATGCGTTATGCGTTATGCGTTATGCGTTATGCGTTATGCGTTATGCGTTATGCGTTATGCGTTATGCGTAATGCGTTATGCTTTATGCGTTATGCATTATGCGTTATGCGTTATGCGATATGCGTTATGCGTTATGCGTTATTCGTTATGAGTAATGAGTTATAAGTTATGCGTTATGCGTTATGCTTTATGCATTATGCGTTATGCGTTATGCGTTATGCGTTATGCGTTATGCGTTATGCGTTATGCGTTATGCGTTATGCGTTATGCTTTATGCGTTATGCGTTACTCCTTACGAGTTATGAGTTATAAGTTATGCGTAATGCGTTATGCGTTATGCGTTATGCTTTATGCGTTATGCGTTATGCGTTATGCGTTATGCGTTATGCGTGATCCGTTATGCGTTATGCGTTATGCGTTATGCGTTATGCGTTATGCGTTATGCGTTATGCGTTATGCGTTATGCGTTATGCTTTATGCGTTATGCGTTACTCCTTACGAGTTATGAGTTATAAGTTATGCGTAATGCGTTATGCTTTATGCGTTATGCGTTATGAGTTAAGCGGTATGCGTTATGCGTTATGCGTTTTGCGGTATTCGTTATGCGTTGTGCATTATGCGTTATGCGTTGTGCGTTATGGGTTATGATTTATGCGTTATGCGATATGAGTTATGCGTTATGCGTTATGGGTTATGCGTTATGCGTTATGCGTTATGCGTTATGCGTTATGCGTTATGCGTTATGCGTTATGCGTTATGCGTTATGCGTTATGCTTTATGCGTTATGCGTTACTCCTTACGAGTTATGAGTTATAAGTTATGCGTAATGCGTTATGCGTTATGCGTTATGCGTTATGCGTTATGCGTTATGCGTTATGGGTTATGGGTTATGCGTTATGCTTTATGCGTTATTCATTTTGCGTTATGCGTTATTCGTTATGAGTTATGAGTTATAAGTTATGCGTAATGCGTTATGCCTTATGAGTTATGCATTATGCGTTATGCGTTATGCATAATGCGTTATACGTTATGTATTATGCGTTATGCCTTATGCGTTATGCGATATGCGTCATGCATCAAGCCTTATGCGATATGCGATATGCGTCATGCATCAAGCCTTATGCGTTATGGGTTATGCGTTAACGTTATGCGTTATGCGTTATGATTTATGCTTTATGCGTTATGCGTTATGCGTGATCCGACATGCGTTATGCATTTTGCGTTATGCGTTATTCGTTATGAGTTATGAGTTATAAGTTATGCGTAATGCGTTATGCGTTATGCGTTATGCATTATGCTTTATCCGTTATGCGTTATGCGTTATGCTTTATGCGTTATGCGTTATGCGTTATGCGTTATGCGTTATGCCTTATGCGTTATGCGTTATGCGTTATGCGTTATGCGTTATTAGTTATGAGTAACGAGTTATAAGTTATGCGTTATGCGTAATGCGTTATGCGTTATGCGTTATGCGTTATGCGTTATGCTTTATGCGTTATGCGTTATGCGTTATGCTTTATGCGTTATTCGTTATGCGTTATGCGTTATGCGTTATGCGTTATGCGTTATGCATTATACGTTATGCCTTATGCGTTATGCTTTATGCGTTATGCGTTATGCGTTATGCGTTATGCGTTATTCGTTATGCGTTATTCTTTATGCGTTATGCGTTATGCGTTATGCGTTATGCGTTATGCGTTATGCGTTATGCGTTATGCGTTATGCGTTATGCGTTATGCGTTATGCGTTATGCGTTATGCGTTATGCGTTATGCGTTATGCGTTATGCGTTATGCTTTATGCGTTATGCGTTACTCCTTATGAGTTATGAGTTATAAGTTATGCGTAATGCGTTATGCTTTATGCGTTATGCGTTATGAGTTAAGCGGTATGCGTTATGCGTTATGCGTTTTGCGGTATTCGTTATGCGATGTGCATTATGCGTTATGCGCTGTGCGTTATGGGTTATGATTTATGCGTTATGCGATATGAGTTATGCGTTATGCGTTATGCGTTATGCGTTATGCTTTATGCGTCATGCGTGATCCGTTATGCGTTAGGCGTTATGCGATTTGCGGTATTCGTTAAGCGTTGTGCATTATGCGTTATGCGTTATGCGTTATGGGTTATGGGTTATGCGTTATGCTTTATGCGTTATTCATTTTGCGTTATGCGTTATTCGTTATGAGTTATGAGTTATAAGTTATGCGTAATTTGTTATGCCTTATGAGTTATGCATTATGCGTTATGCGTTATGCATAATGCGTTATACGTTATGTATTATGCGTAATGCCTTATGCGTTATGCGATATGCGTCATGCATCAAGCCTTATGCGATATGCGATATGCGTCATATATCAAGCCTTATGCGATATGCGATATGCGTCATGCATCAAGCCTTATGCGTTATGGGTTATGCGTTAACGTTATGCGTTATGCGTTATGCGTTATGCGTTATGCGTTATGCGTTATGCGTTATGCGTTATGCGTTATGCGTTATGCGTTATGCCTGATCCGTTATGCGTTATGCGTTATGCGTTGTGCGTTATACGTTATGCGTTATGCGTGATCCGACATGCGTTATGCATTTTGCGTTATGCGTTATTCGTTATGAGTTATGAGTTATGCGTTATGCGTTGTGCGTTATACGTTTGCGTCATGCATCAAGCCTTATGCGATATGCGATATGCGTCATGCATCAAGCCTTATGCGTTATGGGTTATGCGTTAACGTTATGCGTTATGCGTTATGCGTTATGCGTTATGCGTTATGCGTTATGCGTTATGCTTTATGCGTTATGCGTTACTCCTTATGAGTTATGAGTTATAAGTTATGCGTAATTCGTTATGCGTTATGCGTTATGCGTTATGCTTTATGCGTTATGCGTGATCCGTTATGCGTTATGCGTTATGCGTTATGCGTTATGCGTTATGCGTTATGCTTTATGCGTTATGCGTTACTCCTTATGAGTTATGAGTTATAAGTTATGCGTTATGCGTTATGCGTTATGCGTTATGCGTTATGCGTTATGCGTGATCCGTTATGCGTTATGCGTTATGCGTTATGCGTTATGCGTTATGCGTGATCCGACATGCATTATGCATTTTGCGTTATGCGTTATTCGTTATGAGTTATGAGTTATGCGTTATGCGTTGTGCGTTATACGTTTGCGTTATGCGTTATGCGTTATGCGTTATGCGTCATGCGTTATGCGTTATGCGTTATGCGTTATGCGTTATGCGTTATGCGTTATGCGTTATGCGTTATGCGTAATGCGTTATGCGTTATGCGTTATGCTTTATGCGTTATGCGTTATGCGTTATGCGTTATGCGTTATGCGTTATGCTTTATGCGTTATTCGTTACTCCTTATGAGTTATGAGTTATAAGTTATGCGTAATGCGTTATGCTTTATGCGTTATGCGTTATGAGTTAAGCGGTATGCGTTATGCGTTATGCGTTTTGCGGTATTCGTTATGCGTTGTGCATTATGCGTTATGCGTTGTGCGTTATGGGTTATGATTTATGCGTTATGCGATATGAGTTATGCGTTATGCGTTATGGGTTATGCGTTATGCGTTATGCGTTATGCGTTATGCGTTATGCGTTATGCGTTATGCGTTATGCGTTATGCGTTATGCTTTATGCGTTATGCGTTACTCCTTACGAGTTATGAGTTATAAGTTATGCGTAATGCGTTATGCGTTATGCGTTATGCTTTATGCGTTATGCGTTATGCGTTATGGGTTATGGGTTATGCGTTATGCTTTATGCGTTATTCATTTTGCGTTATGCGTTATTCGTTATGAGTTATGAGTTATAAGTTATGCGTAATGCGTTATGCCTTATGAGTTATGCATTATGCGTTATGCGTTATGCATAATGCGTTATACGTTATGTATTATGCGTTATGCCTTATGCGTTATGCGATATGCGTCATGCATCAAGCCTTATGCGATATGCGATATGCGTCATGCATCAAGCCTTATGCGTTATGGGTTATGCGTTAACGTTATGCGTTATGCGTTATGATTTATGCTTTATGCGTTATGCGTTATGCGTGATCCGACATGCGTTATGCATTTTGCGTTATGCGTTATTCGTTATGAGTTATGAGTTATAAGTTATGCGTAATGCGTTATGCGTTATGCGTTATGCATTATGCTTTATCCGTTATGCGTTATGCGTTATGCTTTATGCGTTATGCGTTATGCGTTATGCGTTATGCGTTATGCCTTATGCGTTATGCGTTATGCGTTATGCGTTATGCGTTATTCGTTATGAGTAACGAGTTATAAGTTATGCGTTATGCGTAATGCGTTATGCGTTATGCGTTATGCGTTATGCGTTATGCGTTATGCTTTATGCGTTATGCGTTATGCGTTATGCTTTATGCGTTATTCGTTATGCGTTATGCGTTATGCGTTATGCGTTATGCGTTATGCATTATACGTTATGCCTTATGCGTTATGCTTTATGCGTTATGCGTTATGCGTTATGCGTTATGCGTTATTCGTTATGCGTTATGCTTTATGCGTTATGCGTTATGCGTTATGCGTTATGCGTTATGCGTTATGCGTTATGCGTTATGCGTTATGCCTTATGCGTTATGCGTTATTCGTTATGAGTAATGAGTTATAAGTTATGCGTTATGCGTTATGCTTTATGCGTTATGCGTTATGCGTTATGCGTTATGCGTTATGCGTTATGCGTTATGCGTTATGCGTTATGCGTTATGCGTTATGCTTTATGCGTTATGCGTTACTCCTTATGAGTTATGAGTTATAAGTTATGCGTAATGCGTTATGCTTTATGCGTTATGCGTTATGAGTTAAGCGGTATGCGTTATGCGTTATGCGTTTTGCGGTATTCGTTATGCGTTGTGCATTATGCGTTATGCACTGTGCGTTATGGGTTATGATTTATGCGTTATGCGATATGAGTTATGCGTTATGCGTTATGCGTTATGCGTTATGCTTTATGCGTCATGCGTGATCCGTTATGCGTTAGGCGTTATGCGATTTGCGGTATTCGTTAAGCGTTGTGCATTATGCGATATGCGTTATGCGTTATGGGTTATGGGTTATGCGTTATGCTTTATGCGTTATTCATTTTGCGTTATGCGTTATTCGTTATGAGTTATGAGTTATAAGTTATGCGTAATTTGTTATGCCTTATGAGTTATGCATTATGCGTTATGCGTTATGCATAATGCGTTATACGTTATGTATTATGCGTAATGCCTTATGCGTTATGCGATATGCGTCATGCATCAAGCCTTATGCGATATGCGATATGCGTCATATATCAAGCCTTATGCGATATGCGATATGCGTCATGCATCAAGCCTTATGCGTTATGGGTTATGCGTTAACGTTATGCGTTATGCGTTATGCGTTATGCGTTATGCGTTATGCGTTATGCGTTATGCGTTATGCGTTATGCGTTATGCGTTATGCGTTATGCGTTATGCCTGATCCGTTATGCGTTATGCGTTATGCGTTGTGCGTTATACGTTATGCGTTATGCGTGATCCGACATGCGTTATGCATTTTGCGTTATGCGTTATTCGTTATGAGTTATGAGTTATGCGTTATGCGTTGTGCGTTATACGTTTGCGTCATGCATCAAGCCTTATGCGATATGCGATATGCGTCATGCATCAAGCCTTATGCGTTATGGGTTATGCGTTAACGTTATGCGTTATGCGTTATGCGTTATGCGTTATGCGTTATGCGTTATGCGTTATGCTTTATGCGTTATGCGTTACTCCTTATGAGTTATGAGTTATAAGTTATGCGTAATTCGTTATGCGTTATGCGTTATGCGTTATGCTTTATGCGTTATGCGTGATCCGTTATGCGTTATGCGTTATGCGTTATGCGTTATGCGTTATGCGTTATGCGTTATGCTTTATGCGTTATGCGTTACTCCTTATGAGTTATGAGTTATAAGTTATGCGTTATGCGTTATGCGTTATGCGTTATGCGTTATGCGTGATCCGTTATGCGTTATGCGTTATGCGTTATGCGTTATGCGTTATGCGTGATCCGACATGCATTATGCATTTTGCGTTATGCGTTATTCGTTATGAGTTATGAGTTATGCGTTATGCGTTGTGCGTTATACGTTTGCGTTATGCGTTATGCGTTATGCGTTATGCGTCATGCGTTATGCGTTATGCGTTATGCGTTATGCGTTATGCGTTATGCGTTATGCGTTATGCGTTATGCGTTATGCGTAATGCGTTATGCGTTATGCGTTATGCTTTATGCGTTATGCGTTATGCGTTATGCGTTATGCGTTATGCGTTATGCGTTATGCTTTATGCATTATGCGTTATGCGTTATGCGTTATGCGTTATGCGTTATGCGTAATGCGTTATGCTTTATGCGTTATGCTTTATGCGTTATGCGTTATGCGTTATGCGTTATGCATTATGCGTTATGCGTTATGCGTTATGCGTTATGCGTTATGCGTTATGCGTTATGCGTTATGCGTTATGCGTTATGCTTTATGCTTTATGCGTTATGCGTTACTCCTTATGAGTTATGAGTTATAAGTTATGCGTAATGCGTTATGCGTTATGCGTTATGCGTTATGCGTTATTCGTTATGAGTAATGAGTTATAAGTTATGCGTTATGCTTTATGCATTATGCGTTATGCGTTATGCGTTATGCGTTATGCGTTATGCGTTATGCGTTATGCGTTATGCGTTATGCGTTATGCTTTATGCGTTATGCGTTACTCCTTATGAGTTATGAGTTATAAGTTATGCGTAACGCGTTATGCGTTATGCGTTATGCTTTATGCGTTATGCGTTATGCGTTATGCGTTATGCGTTATGCGTTATGCGTTATGCGTGATCCGTTATGCGTTATGCGTTATGCGTTATGCGTTATGCGTTATGCGTTATGCGTTATGCGTGATCCGACATGCGTTATGCGTTATTCGTTATGAGTTTTGAGTTATTCGTTATGCGTTGTGCGTTATACGTTTGCGTTATGCGTTATGCGTTATGCGTTATGCGTTATGCGTTATGCGTTATGCGTTATGCGTTATGCGTTATGCGTTATGCGTTATGCGTTATGCGTTATGCGTTATGCGTTATGCGTTATGCGTAATGCGTTATGCTTTATGCGTTATGCATTATGCGTTATGCGTTATGCGATATGCGTTATGCGTTATGCGTTATTCGTTATGAGTAATGAGTTATAAGTTATGCGTTATGCGTTATGCTTTATGCATTATGCGTTATGCGTTATGCGTTATGCGTTATGCGTTATGCGTTATGCGTTATGCGTTATGCGTTATGCGTTATGCGTTATGCTTTATGCGTTATGCGTTACTCCTTACGAGTTATGAGTTATAAGTTATGCGTAATGCGTTATGCGTTATGCGTTATGCTTTATGCGTTATGCGTTATGCGTTATGCGTTATGCGTTATGCGTGATCCGTTATGCGTTATGCGTTATGCGTTATTCGTTATGCGTTATGCGTTATGCGTTATGCGTTATGCGTTATGCGTTATGCTTTATGCGTTATGCGTTACTCCTTATGAGTTATGAGTTATAAGTTATGCGTAATGCGTTATGCTTTATGCGTTATGCGTTATGAGTTAAGCGGTATGCGTTATGCGTTATGCGTTTTGCGGTATTCGTTATGCGTTGTGCATTATGCGTTATGCGTTGTGCGTTATGGGTTATGATTTATGCGTTATGCGATATGAGTTATGCGTTATGCGTTATGCGTTATGCGTTATGCGTTATGCGTTATGCGTTATGCGTTATGCGTTATGCCTTATGCGTTATGCGTTATGCGTTATGCGTTATGCGTTATTCGTTATGAGTAATGAGTTATAAGTTATGCGTTATGCGTAATGCGTTATGCGTTATGCGTTATGCGTTATGCGTTATGCTTTATGCGTTATGCGTTATGCGTTATGCTTTATGCGTTATTCGTTATGCGTTATGCGTTATGCGTTATGCGTTATGCGTTATGCATTATACGTTATGCCTTATGCGTTATGCTTTATGCGTTATGCGTTATGCGTTATGCGTTATGCGTTATTCGTTATGCGTTATGCTTTATGCGTTATGCGTTATGCGTTATGCGTTATGCGTTATGCGTTATGCGTTATGCGTTATGCGTTATGCGTTATGCTTTATGCATTATGCGTTATGCGTTATGCGTTATGCGTTATGCGTTATGCGTAATGCGTTATGCTTTATGCGTTATGCTTTATGCGTTATGCGTTATGCGTTATGCGTTATGCATTATGCGTTATGCGTTATGCGTTATGCGTTATGCGTTATGCTTTATGCGTTATGCGTTACTCCTTATGAGTTATGAGTTATAAGTTATGCGTAATGCGTTATGCTTTATGCGTTATGCGTTATGAGTTAAGCGGTATGCGTTATGCGTTATGCGTTTTGCGGTATTCGTTATGCGTTGTGAATTATGCGTTATGCGCTGTGCGTTATGGGTTATGATTTATGCGTTATGCGATATGAGTTATGCGTTATGCGTTATGCGTTATGCGTTATGCTTTATGCGTCATGCGTGATCCGTTATGCGTTAGGCGTTATGCGATTTGCGGTATTCGTTAAGCGTTGTGCATTATGCGTTATGCGTTATGCGTTATGGGTTATGGGTTATGCGTTATGCTTTATGCGTTATTCATTTTGCGTTATGCGTTATTCGTTATGAGTTATGAGTTATAAGTTATGCGTAATTTGTTATGCCTTATGAGTTATGCATTATCCGTTATGCGTTATGCATAATGCGTTATACGTTATGTATTATGCGTAATGCCTTATGCGTTATGCGATATGCGTCATGCATCAAGCCTTATGCGATATGCGATATGCGTCATATATCAAGCCTTATGCGATATGCGATATGCGTCATGCATCAAGCCTTATGCGTTATGGGTTATGCGTTAACGTTATGCGTTATGCGTTATGCGTTATGCGTTATGCGTTATGCGTTATGCGTTATGCTTTATGCGTTATGCGTTACTCCTTATGAGTTATGAGTTATAAGTTATGCGTAATGCGTTATGCGTTATGCGTTATGCGTTATGCGTTATGCGTTATGCGTTATGCGTTATGCGTTATGCGTTATGCGTTATGCGTAATGCGTTATGCGTTATGCGTTATGCTTTATGCGTTATGCGTTATGCGTTATGCGTTATGCGTTATGCGTTATGCTTTATGCGTTATGCGTTACTCCTTATGAGTTATGAGTTATAAGTTATGCGTAATGCGTTATGCTTTATGCGTTATGCGTTATGAGTTAAGCGGTATGCGTTATGCGTTATGCGTTTTGGGGTATTCGTTATGCGTTGTGCATTATGCGTTATGCGTTGTGCGTTATGGGTTATGATTTATGCGTTATGCGATATGAGTTATGCGTTATGCGTTATGGGTTATGCGTTATGCGTTATGCGTTATGCGTTATGCGTTATGCGTTATGCGTTATGCGTTATGCGTTATGCGTTATGCTTTATGCGTTATGCGTTACTCCTTACGAGTTATGAGTTATAAGTTATGCGTAATGCGTTATGCGTTATGCGTTATGCTTTATGCGTTATGCGTTATGCGTTATGGGTTATGGGTTATGCGTTATGCTTTATGCGTTATTCATTTTGCGTTATGCGTTATTCGTTATGAGTTATGAGTTATAAGTTATGCGTAATGCGTTATGCCTTATGAGTTATGCATTATGCGTTATGCGTTATGCATAATGCGTTATACGTTATGTATTATGCGTTATGCCTTATGCGTTATGCGATATGTATTATGCGTTATGCCTTATGCGTTATGCGATATGCGTCATGCATCAAGCCTTATGCGATATGCGATATGCGTCATGCATCAAGCCTTATGCGTTATGGGTTATGCGTTAACGTTATGCGTTATGCGTTATGCGTTATGATTTATGCTTTATGCGTTATGCGTTATGCGTGATCCGACATGCGTTATGCATTTTGCGTTATGCGTTATTCGTTATGAGTTATGAGTTATAAGTTATGCGTAATGCGTTATGCGTTATGCGTTATGCATTATGCTTTATCCGTTATGCGTTATGCGTTATGCTTTATGCGTTATGCGTTATGCGTTATGCGTTATGCGTTATGCCTTATGCGTTATGCGTTATGCGTTATGCCTTATGCGTTATGCGTTATTCGTTATGAGTAATGAGTTATAAGTTATGCGTTATGCGTTATGCTTTATGCGTTATGCGTTATGCGTTATGCGTTATGCGTTATGCGTTATGCGTTATGCGTTATGCGTTATGCGTTATGCGTTATGCTTTATGCGTTATGCGTTACTCCTTATGAGTTATGAGTTATAAGTTATGCGTAATGCGTTATGCTTTATGCGTTATGCGTTATGAGTTAAGCGGTATGCGTTATGCGTTATGCGTTTTGCGGTATTCGTTATGCGTTGTGCATTATGCGTTATGCACTGTGCGTTATGGGTTATGATTTATGCGTTATGCGATATGAGTTATGCGTTATGCGTTATGCGTTATGCGTTATGCTTTATGCGTCATGCGTGATCCGTTATGCGTTAGGCGTTATGCGATTTGCGGTATTCGTTAAGCGTTGTGCATTATGCGTTATGCGTTATGCGTTATG
The DNA here is from genome assembly GCA_916610235.2 of Lasioglossum morio. NCBI lineage: Eukaryota > Metazoa > Arthropoda > Insecta > Hymenoptera > Halictidae > Lasioglossum > Lasioglossum morio. The sequence goes on along the minus strand of CAKAJA020000248.1, from coordinate 88,803 downwards.
GGTTATGGGTTATGCGTTATGCTTTATGCGTTATTCATTTTGCGTTATGCGTTATTCGTTATGAGTTATGAGTTATAAGTTATGCGTAATTTGTTATGCCTTATGAGTTATGCATTATGCGTTATGCGTTATGCATAATGCGTTATACGTTATGTATTATGCGTAATGCCTTATGCGTTATGCGATATGCGTCATGCATCAAGCCTTATGCGATATGCGATATGCGTCATATATCAAGCCTTATGCGATATGCGATATGCGTCATGCATCAAGCCTTATGCGTTATGGGTTATGCGTTAACGTTATGCGTTATGCGTTATGCGTTATGCGTTATGCGTTATGCGTTATGCGTTATGCGTTATGCGTTATGCGTTATGCCTGATCCGTTATGCGTTATGCGTTATGCGTTGTGCGTTATACGTTATGCGTTATGCGTGATCCGACATGCGTTATGCATTTTGCGTTATGCGTTATTCGTTATGAGTTATGAGTTATGCGTTATGCGTTGTGCGTTATACGTTTGCGTCATGCATCAAGCCTTATGCGATATGCGATATGCGTCATGCATCAAGCCTTATGCGTTATGGGTTATGCGTTAACGTTATGCGTTATGCGTTATGCGTTATGCGTTATGCGTTATGCGTTATGCGTTATGCGTTATGCTTTATGCGTTATGCGTTACTCCTTATGAGTTATGAGTTATAAGTTATGCGTAATTCGTTATGCGTTATGCGTTATGCGTTATGCTTTATGCGTTATGCGTGATCCGTTATGCGTTATGCGTTATGCGTTATGCGTTATGCGTTATGCGTTATGCTTTATGCGTTATGCGTTACTCCTTATGAGTTATGAGTTATAAGTTATGCGTTATGCGTTATGCGTTATGCGTTATGCGTTATGCGTTATGCGTTATGCGTTATGCGTTATGCGTTATGCGTTATGCGTTATGCGTTATGCGTGATCCGACATGCATTATGCATTTTGCGTTATGCGTTATTCGTTATGAGTTATGAGTTATGCGTTATGCGTTGTGCGTTATACGTTTGCGTTATGCGTTATGCGTTATGCGTTATGCGTCATGCGTTATGCGTTATGCGTTATGCGTTATGCGTTATGCGTTATGCGTTATGCGTTATGCGTTATGCGTTATGCGTTATGCGTAATGCGTTATGCGTTATGCGTTATGCTTTATGCGTTATGCGTTATGCGTTATGCGTTATGCGTTATGCGTTATGCGTTATGCTTTATGCATTATGCGTTATGCGTTATGCGTTATGCGTTATGCGTTATGCGTAATGCGTTATGCTTTATGCGTTATGCTTTATGCGTTATGCGTTATGCGTTATGCGTTATGCATTATGCGTTATGCGTTATGCGTTATGCGTTATGCGTTATGCGTTATGCGTTATGCGTTATGCGTTATGCGTTATGCTTTATGCTTTATGCGTTATGCGTTACTCCTTATGAGTTATGAGTTATAAGTTATGCGTAATGCGTTATGCGTTATGCGTTATGCGTTATGCGTTATTCGTTATGAGTAATGAGTTATAAGTTATGCGTTATGCTTTATGCATTATGCGTTATGCGTTATGCGTTATGCGTTATGCGTTATGCGTTATGCGTTATGCGTTATGCTTTATGCGTTATGCGTTACTCCTTATGAGTTATGAGTTATAAGTTATGCGTAACGCGTTATGCGTTATGCGTTATGCTTTATGCGTTATGCGTTATGCGTTATGCGTTATGCGTTATGCGTTATGCGTTATGCGTGATCCGTTATGCGTTATGCGTTATGCGTTATGCGTTATGCGTTATGCGTTATGCGTTATGCGTGATCCGACATGCGTTATGCGTTATTCGTTATGAGTTTTGAGTTATTCGTTATGCGTTGTGCGTTATACGTTTGCGTTATGCGTTATGCGTTATGCGTTATGCGTTATGCGTCATGCGTTATGCGTTATGCGTTATGCGTTATGCGTTATGCGTTATGCGTTATGCGTTATGCGTTATGCGTTATGCGTTATGCGTAATGCGTTATGCTTTATGCGTTATGCATTATGCGTTATGCGTTATGCGATATGCGTTATGCGTTATGCGTTATTCGTTATGAGTAATGAGTTATAAGTTATGCGTTATGCGTTATACATTATGCATTATGCGTTATGCGTTATGCGTTATGCGTTATGCGTTATGCGTTATGCGTTATGCGTTATGCGTTATGCGTTATGCTTTATGCGTTATGCGTTACTCCTTACGAGTTATGAGTTATAAGTTATGCGTAATGCGTTATGCGTTATGCGTTATGCTTTATGCGTTATGCGTTATGCGTTATGCGTTATGCGTTATGCGTGATCCGTTATGCGTTATGCGTTATGCGTTATTCGTTATGCGTTATGCGTTATGCGTTATGCGTTATGCGTTATGCGTTATGCTTTATGCGTTATGCGTTACTCCTTATGAGTTATGAGTTATAAGTTATGCGTAATGCGTTATGCTTTATGCGTTATGCGTTATGAGTTAAGCGGTATGCGTTATGCGTTATGCGTTTTGCGGTATTCGTTATGCGTTGTGCATTATGCGTTATGCGTTGTGCGTTATGGGTTATGATTTATGCGTTATGCGATATGAGTTATGCGTTATGCGTTATGGGTTATGCGTTATGCGTTATGCGTTATGCGTTATGCGTTATGCGTTATGCCTTATGCGTTATGCGTTATGCGTTATGCGTTATGCGTTATTCGTTATGAGTAATGAGTTATAAGTTATGCGTTATGCGTTATGCGTTATGCGTTATGCGTTATGCGTTATGCGTTATGCTTTATGCGTTATGCGTTATGCGTTATGCTTTATGCGTTATTCGTTATGCGTTATGCGTTATGCGTTATGCGTTATGCGTTATGCATTATACGTTATGCCTTATGCGTTATGCTTTATGCGTTATGCGTTATGCGTTATGCGTTATGCGTTATTCGTTATGCGTTATGCTTTATGCGTTATGCGTTATGCGTTATGCGTTATGCGTTATGCGTTATGCGTTATGCGTTATGCGTTATGCGTTATGCTTTATGCATTATGCGTTATGCGTTATGCGTTATGCGTTATGCGTTATGCGTAATGCGTTATGCTTTATGCGTTATGCTTTATGCGTTATGCGTTATGCGTTATGCGTTATGCATTATGCGTTATGCGTTATGCGTTATGCGTTATGCGTTATGCTTTATGCGTTATGCGTTACTCCTTATGAGTTATGAGTTATAAGTTATGCGTAATGCGTTATGCTTTATGCGTTATGCGTTATGAGTTAAGCGGTATGCGTTATGCGTTATGCGTTTTGCGGTATTCGTTATGCGTTGTGAATTATGCGTTATGCGCTGTGCGTTATGGGTTATGATTTATGCGTTATGCGATATGAGTTATGCGTTATGCGTTATGCGTTATGCGTTATGCTTTATGCGTCATGCGTGATCCGTTATGCGTTAGGCGTTATGCGATTTGCGGTATTCGTTAAGCGTTGTGCATTATGCGTTATGCGTTATGCGTTATGGGTTATGGGTTATGCGTTATGCTTTATGCGTTATTCATTTTGCGTTATGCGTTATTCGTTATGAGTTATGAGTTATAAGTTATGCGTAATTTGTTATGCCTTATGAGTTATGCATTATCCGTTATGCGTTATGCATAATGCGTTATACGTTATGTATTATGCGTAATGCCTTATGCGTTATGCGATATGCGTCATGCATCAAGCCTTATGCGATATGCGATATGCGTCATATATCAAGCCTTATGCGATATGCGATATGCGTCATGCATCAAGCCTTATGCGTTATGGGTTATGCGTTAACGTTATGCGTTATGCGTTATGCGTTATGCGTTATGCGTTATGCGTTATGCGTTATGCTTTATGCGTTATGCGTTACTCCTTATGAGTTATGAGTTATAAGTTATGCGTAATGCGTTATGCGTTATGCGTTATGCGTTATGCGTTATGCGTTATGCGTTATGCGTTATGCGTTATGCGTTATGCGTTATGCGTAATGCGTTATGCGTTATGCGTTATGCTTTATGCGTTATGCGTTATGCGTTATGCGTTATGCGTTATGCGTTATGCTTTATGCGTTATGCGTTACTCCTTATGAGTTATGAGTTATAAGTTATGCGTAATGCGTTATGCTTTATGCGTTATGCGTTATGAGTTAAGCGGTATGCGTTATGCGTTATGCGTTTTGGGGTATTCGTTATGCGTTGTGCATTATGCGTTATGCGTTGTGCGTTATGGGTTATGATTTATGCGTTATGCGATATGAGTTATGCGTTATGCGTTATGGGTTATGCGTTATGCGTTATGCGTTATGCGTTATGCGTTATGCGTTATGCGTTATGCGTTATGCGTTATGCGTTATGCTTTATGCGTTATGCGTTACTCCTTATGAGTTATGAGTTATAAGTTATGCGTAATGCGTTATGCGTTATGCGTTATGCTTTATGCGTTATGCGTTATGCGTTATGGGTTATGGGTTATGCGTTATGCTTTATGCGTTATTCATTTTGCGTTATGCGTTATTCGTTATGAGTTATGAGTTATAAGTTATGCGTAATGCGTTATGCCTTATGAGTTATGCATTATGCGTTATGCGTTATGCATAATGCGTTATACGTTATGTATTATGCGTTATGCCTTATGCGTTATGCGATATGTATTATGCGTTATGCCTTATGCGTTATGCGATATGCGTCATGCATCAAGCCTTATGCGATATGCGATATGCGTCATGCATCAAGCCTTATGCGTTATGGGTTATGCGTTAACGTTATGCGTTATGCGTTATGCGTTATGATTTATGCTTTATGCGTTATGCGTTATGCGTGATCCGACATGCGTTATGCATTTTGCGTTATGCGTTATTCGTTATGAGTTATGAGTTATAAGTTATGCGTAATGCGTTATGCGTTATGCGTTATGCATTATGCTTTATCCGTTATGCGTTATGCGTTATGCTTTATGCGTTATGCGTTATGCGTTATGCGTTATGCGTTATGCCTTATGCGTTATGCGTTATGCGTTATGCGTTATGCGTTATTCGTTATGAGTAACGAGTTATAAGTTATGCGTTATGCGTAATGCGTTATGCGTTATGCGTTATGCGTTATGCGTTATGCTTTATGCGTTATGCGTTATGCGTTATGCTTTATGCGTTATTCGTTATGCGTTATGCGTTATGCGTTATGCGTTATGCGTTATGCATTATACGTTATGCCTTATGCGTTATGCTTTATGCGTTATGCGTTATGCGTTATGCGTTATGCGTTATTCGTTATGCGTTATGCTTTATGCGTTATGCGTTATGCGTTATGCGTTATGCGTTATGCGTTATGCGTTATGCGTTATGCGTTATGCGTTATGCCTTATGCGTTATGCGTTATTCGTTATGAGTAATGAGTTATAAGTTATGCGTTATGCGTTATGCTTTATGCGTTATGCGTTATGCGTTATGCGTTATGCGTTATGCGTTATGCGTTATGCGTTATGCGTTATGCGTTATGCGTTATGCGTTATGCTTTATGCGTTATGCGTTACTCGTTATGAGTTATGAGTTATAAGTTATGCGTAATGCGTTATGCTTTATGCGTTATGCGTTATGAGTTAAGCGGTATGCGTTATGCGTTATGCGTTTTGCGGTATTCGTTATGCGTTGTGCATTATGCGTTATGCGCTGTGCGTTATGGGTTATGATTTATGCGTTATGCGATATGAGTTATGCGTTATGCGTTATGCGTTATGCGTTATGCTTTATGCGTCATGCGTGATCCGTTATGCGTTAGGCGTTATGCGATTTGCGGTATTCGTTAAGCGTTGTGCATTATGCGTTATGCGTTATGCGTTATGGGTTATGGGTTATGCGTTATGCTTTATGCGTTATTCATTTTGCGTTATGCGTTATTCGTTATGAGTTATGAGTTATAAGTTATGCGTAATTTGTTATGCCTTATGAGTTATGCATTATGCGTTATGCGTTATGCATAATGCGTTATACGTTATGTATTATGCGTAATGCCTTATGCGTTATGCGATATGCGTCATGCATCAAGCCTTATGCGATATGCGATATGCGTCATATATCAAGCCTTATGCGATATGCGATATGCGTCATGCATCAAGCCTTATGCGTTATGGGTTATGCGTTAACGTTATGCGTTATGCGTTATGCGTTATGCGTTATGCGTTATGCGTTATGCGTTATGCGTTGTGCGTTATACGTTATGCGTTATGCGTGATCCGACATGCGTTATGCATTTTGCGTTATGCGTTATTCGTTATGAGTTATGAGTTATGCGTTATGCGTTGTGCGTTATACGTTTGCGTCATGCATCAAGCCTTATGCGATATGCGATATGCGTCATGCATCAAGCCTTATGCGTTATGGGTTATGCGTTAACGTTATGCGTTATGCGTTATGCGTTATGCGTTATGCGTTATGCGTTATGCGTTATGCGTTATGCTTTATGCGTTATGCGTTACTCCTTATGAGTTATGAGTTATAAGTTATGCGTAATTCGTTATGCGTTATGCGTTATGCGTTATGCTTTATGCGTTATGCGTGATCCGTTATGCGTTATGCGTTATGCGTTATGCGTTATGCGTTATGCGTTATGCGTTATGCTTTATGCGTTATGCGTTACTCCTTATGAGTTATGAGTTATAAGTTATGCGTTATGCGTTATGCGTTATGCGTTATGCGTAATGCGTTATGCGTTATGCGTTATGCTTTATGCGTTATGCGTTATGCGTTATGCGTTATGCGTTATGCGTTATGCGTTATGCTTTATGCATTATGCGTTATGCGTTATGCGTTATGCGTTATGCGTTATGCGTAATGCGTTATGCTTTATGCGTTATGCTTTATGCGTTATGCGTTATGCGTTATGCGTTATGCATTATGCGTTATGCGTTATGCGTTATGCGTTATGCGTTATGCGTTATGCGTTATGCGTTATGCGTTATGCTTTATGCTTTATGCGTTATGCGTTACTCCTTATGAGTTATGAGTTATAAGTTATGCGTAATGCGTTATGCGTTATGCGTTATGCGTTATGCGTTATTCGTTATGAGTAATGAGTTATAAGTTATGCGTTATGCGTTATGCTTTATGCATTATGCGTTATGCGTTATGCGTTATGCGTTATGCGTTATGCGTTATGCGTTATGCGTTATGCGTAATGCGTTATGCTTTATGCGTTATGCTTTATGCGTTATGCGTTATGCGTTATGCGTTATGCGTTATGCGTTATGCGTTATGCGTTATGCGTTATGCGTTATGCGTTATGCGTTATGCGTTATGCTTTATGCGTTATGCGTTACTCCTTATGAGTTATGAGTTATAAGTTATGCGTAATGCGTTATGCGTTATGCGTTATGCTTTATGCGTTATGCGTTATGCGTTATGCGTTATGCGTTATGCGTTATGCGTTATGCGTGATCCGTTATGCGTTATGCGTTATGCGTTATGCGTTATGCGTTATGCGTTATGCGTTATGCGTGATCCGACATGCGTTATGCATTTTGCGTTATGCGTTATTCGTTATGAGTTTTGAGTTACTCGTTATGCGTTGTGCGTTATACGTTTGCGTTATGCGTTATGCGTTATGCGTTATGCGTCATGCGTTATGCGTTATGCGTTATGCGTTATGCGTTATGCGTTATGCGTTATGCGTTATGCGTTATGCGTTATGCGTTATGCGTAATGCGTTATGCTTTATGCGTTATGCATTATGCGTTATGCGTTATGCGATATGCGTTATGCGTTATGCGTTATTCGTTATGAGTAATGAGTTATAAGTTATGCGTTATGCGTTATGCTTTATGCATTATGCGTTATGCGTTATGCGTTATGCGTTATGCGTTATGCGTTATGCGTTATGCGTTATGCGTTATGCGTTATGCGTTATGCTTTATGCGTTATGCGTTACTCCTTACGAGTTATGAGTTATAAGTTATGCGTAATGCGTTATGCGTTATGCGTTATGCTTTATGCGTTATGCGTTATGCGTTATGCGTTATGCGTGATCCGTTATGCGTTATGCGTTATGCGTTATGCGTTATGCGTTATGCGTTATGCGTTATGCGTTATGCGTTATGCGTTATGCTTTATGCGTTATGCGTTACTCCTTATGAGTTATGAGTTATAAGTTATGCGTAATGCGTTATGCTTTATGCGTTATGCGTTATGAGTTAAGCGGTATGCGTTATGCGTTATGCGTTTTGCGGTATTCGTTATGCGTTGTGCATTATGCGTTATGCGTTGTGCGTTATGGGTTATGATTTATGCGTTATGCGATATGAGTTATGCGTTATGCGTTATGGGTTATGCGTTATGCGTTATGCGTTATGCGTTATGCGTTATGCGTTATGCGTTATGCGTTATGCGTTATGCGTTATGCGTTATGCGTTATGCGTTATGCTTTATGCGTTATGCGTTACTCCTTACGAGTTATGAGTTATAAGTTGTGCGTAATGCGTTATGCGTTATGCGTTATGCTTTATGCGTTATGCGTTATGCGTTATGGGTTATGGGTTATGCGTTATGCTTTATGCGTTATTCATTTTGCGTTATGCGTTATTCGTTATGAGTTATGAGTTATAAGTTATGCGTAATGCGTTATGCCTTATGAGTTATGCATTATGCGTTATGCGTTATGCATAATGCGTTATACGTTATGTATTATGCGTTATGCCTTATGCGTTATGCGATATGCGTCATGCATCAAGCCTTATGCGATATGCGATATGCGTCATGCATCAAGCCTTATGCGTTATGGGTTATGCGTTAACGTTATGCGTTATGCGTTATGATTTATGCTTTATGCGTTATGCGTTATGCGTGATCCGACATGCGTTATGCATTTTGCGTTATGCGTTATTCGTTATGAGTTATGAGTTATAAGTTATGCGTAATGCGTTATGCGTTATGCGTTATGCATTATGCTTTATCCGTTATGCGTTATGCGTTATGCGTTATGCGTTATGCGTTATGCGTTATGCGTTATGCGTTATGCCTTATGCGTTATGCGTTATGCGTTATGCGTTATGCGTTATTCGTTATGAGTAATGAGTTATAAGTTATGCGTTATGCGTAATGCGTTATGCGTTATGCGTTATGCGTTATGCGTTATGCGTTATGCTTTATGCGTTATGCGTTATGCGTTATGCTTTATGCGTTATTCGTTATGCGTTATGCGTTATGCGTTATGCGTTATGCGTTATGCATTATACGTTATGCCTTATGCGTTATGCTTTATGCGTTATGCGTTATGCGTTATGCGTTATGCGTTATTCGTTATGCGTTATGCTTTATGCGTTATGCGTTATGCGTTATGCGTTATGCGTTATGCGTTATGCGTTATGCGTTATGCGTTATGCGTTATGCCTTATGCGTTATGCGTTATTCGTTATGAGTAATGAGTTATAAGTTATGCGTTATGCGTTATGCTTTATGCGTTATGCGTTATGCGTTATGCGTTATGCGTTATGCGTTATGCGTTATGCGTTATGCGTTATGCGTTATGCTTTATGCGTTATGCGTTACTCCTTATGAGTTATGAGTTATAAGTTATGCGTAATGCGTTATGCTTTATGCGTTATGCGTTATGAGTTAAGCGGTATGCGTTATGCGTTATGCGTTTTGCGGTATTCGTTATGCGTTGTGAATTATGCGTTATGCGCTGTGCGTTATGGGTTATGATTTATGCGTTATGCGATATGAGTTATGCGTTATGCGTTATGCGTTATGCGTTATGCTTTATGCGTCATGCGTGATCCGTTATGCGTTAGGCGTTATGCGATTTGCGGTATTCGTTAAGCGTTGTGCATTATGCGTTATGCGTTATGCGTTATGGGTTATGGGTTATGCGTTATGCTTTATGCGTTATTCATTTTGCGTTATGCGTTATTCGTTATGAGTTATGAGTTATAAGTTATGCGTAATTTGTTATGCCTTATGAGTTATGCATTATGCGTTATGCGTTATGCATAATGCGTTATACGTTATGTATTATGCGTAATGCCTTATGCGTTATGCGATATGCGTCATGCATCAAGCCTTATGCGATATGCGATATGCGTCATATATCAAGCCTTATGCGATATGCGATATGCGTCATGCATCAAGCCTTATGCGTTATGGGTTATGCGTTAACGTTATGCGTTATGCGTTATGCGTTATGCGTTATGCGTTATGCGTTATGCGTTATGCTTTATGCGTTATGCGTTACTCCTTATGAGTTATGAGTTATAAGTTATGCGTAATGCGTTATGCGTTATGCGTTATGCTTTATGCGTTATGCGTTATGCGTTATGCGTTATGCGTTATGCGTTATGCGTGATCCGTTATGCGTTATGCGTTATGCGTTATGCGTTATACGTTATGTGTGATCCGACATGCGTTATGCATTTTGCGTTATGCGTTATTCGTTATGAGTTATGAGTTATGCGTTATGCGTTGTGCGTTATACGTTTGCGTTATGCGTTATGCGTTATGCGTTATGCGTTATGCGTCATGCGTTATGCGTTATGCGTTATGCGTTATGCGTTATGCGTTATGCGTTATGCGTTATGCGTTATGCGTTATGCGTTATGCATTATGCTTTATGCGTTATGCATTATGCGTTATGCGTTATGCGATATGCGTTATGCGTTATGCGTTATGCGTTATGCGTTATGCGTTATGCGTTATGCGTGATCCGTTATGCGTTATGCGTTATGCGTTATGCGTTATGCGTTATGCGTTACTCCTTACGAGTTATGAGTTATAAGTTATGCGTAATGCGTTATGCGTTATGCGTTATGCATTATGCTTTATCCGTTATGCGTTATGCGTTATGCTTTATGCGTTATGCGTTATGCGTTATGCGTTATGCGTTATGCGTTATGGCTTATGCGTTATGCGTTATGCGTTATGCGTTATGCGTTATTCGTTATGAGTAATGCGTTATAAGTTATGCGTTATGCGTAATGCGTTATGCGTTATGCGTTATGCGTTATGCGTTATGCTTTATGCGTTATGCGTTATGCGTTATGCTTTATGCGTTATTCGTTATGCGTTATGCGTTATGCGTTATGCGTTATGCGTTATGCGTTATGCATTATACGTTATGCCTTATGCGTTATGCTTTATGCGTTATGCGTTATGCGTTATGCGTTATGCGTTATTCGTTATGCGTTATGCTTTATGCGTTATGCGTTATGCGTTATGCGTTATGCGTTATGCGTTATGCGTTATGCGTTATGCGTTATGCGTTATGCCTTATGCGTTATGCGTTATTCGTTATGAGTAATGAGTTATAAGTTATGCGTTATGCGTTATGCTTTATGCGTTATGCGTTATGCGTTATGCGTTATGCGTTATGCGTTATGCGTTATGCGTTATGCGTTATGCGTTATGCGTTATGCTTTATGCGTTATGCGTTACTCCTTATGAGTTATGAGTTATAAGTTATGCGTAATGCGCTATGCTTTATGCGTTATGCGTTATGAGTTAAGCGGTATGCGTTATGCGTTATGCGTTTTGCGGTATTCGTTATGCGTTGTGCATTATGCGTTATGCGCTGTGCGTTATGGGTTATGATTTATGCGTTATGCGATATGAGTTATGCGTTATGCGTTATGCGTTATGCGTTATGCTTTATGCGTCATGCGTGATCCGTTATGCGTTAGGCGTTATGCGATTTGCGGTATTCGTTAAGCGTTGTGCATTATGCGTTATGCGTTATGCGTTATGGGTTATGGGTTATGCGTTATGCTTTATGCGTTATTCATTTTGCGTTATGCGTTATTCGTTATGAGTTATGAGTTATAAGTTATGCGTAATTTGTTATGCCTTATGAGTTATGCATTATGCGTTATGCGTTATGCATAATGCGTTATACGTTATGTATTATGCGTAATGCCTTATGCGTTATGCGATATGCGTCATGCATCAAGCCTTATGCGATATGCGATATGCGTCATATATCAAGCCTTATGCGATATGCGATATGCGTCATGCATCAAGCCTTATGCGTTATGGGTTATGCGTTAACGTTATGCGTTATGCTTTATGCGTTATGCGTTACTCCTTATGAGTTATGAGTTATAAGTTATGCGTAATGCGTTATGCGTTATGCGTTATGCTTTATGCGTTATGCGTTATGCGTTATGCGTTATGCGTTATGCGTGATCCGTTATGCGTTATGCGTTATGCGTTATGCGTTATGCGTTATGTGTGATCCGACATGCGTTATGCATTTTGCGTTATGCGTTATTCGTTATGAGTTATGAGTTATGCGTTATGCGTTGTGCGTTATACGTTTGCGTTGTGCGTTATGCGTTATGCGTTATGCGTCATGCGTTATGCGTTATGCGTTATGCGTTATGCGTTATGCGTTATGCGTTATGCGTTATGCGTTATGCGTTATGCGTTATGCGTTATGCTTTATGCGTTATGCATTATGCGTTATGCGTTATGCGATATGCGTTATGCGTTATGCGTTATGCGTTATGCGTTATGCGTTATGCGTTATGCGTGATCCGTTATGCGTTATGCGTTATGCGTTATGCGTTATGCGTTATGCGTTATGCGTTATGCGTTATGCGTTATGCGTTATGCGTTATGCTTTATGCGTTATGCGTTACTCCTTACGAGTTATGAGTTATAAGTTGTGCGTAATGCGTTATGCGTTATGCGTTATGCTTTATGCGTTATGCGTTATGCGTTATGGGTTATGGGTTATGCGTTATGCTTTATGCGTTATTCATTTTGCGTTATGCGTTATTCGTTATGAGTTATGAGTTATAAGTTATGCGTAATGCGTTATGCCTTATGAGTTATGCATTATGCGTTATGCGTTATGCATAATGCGTTATACGTTATGTATTATGCGTTATGCCTTATGCGTTATGCGATATGCGTCATGCATCAAGCCTTATGCGATATGCGATATGCGTCATGCATCAAGCCTTATGCGTTATGGGTTATGCGTTAACGTTATGCGTTATGCGTTATGATTTATGCTTTATGCGTTATGCGTTATGCGTGATCCGACATGCGTTATGCATTTTGCGTTATGCGTTATTCGTTATGAGTTATGAGTTATAAGTTATGCGTAATGCGTTATGCGTTATGCGTTATGCATTATGCTTTATCCGTTATGCGTTATGCGTTATGCTTTATGCGTTATGCGTTATGCGTTATGCGTTATGCGTTATGCCTTATGCGTTATGCGTTATGCGTTATGCGTTATGCGTTATTCGTTATGAGTAATGAGTTATAAGTTATGCGTTATGCGTAATGCGTTATGCGTTATGCGTTATGCGTTATGCGTTATGCTTTATGCGTTATGCGTTATGCGTTATGCTTTATGCGTTATTCGTTATGCGTTATGCGTTATGCGTTATGCGTTATGCGTTATGCATTATACGTTATGCCTTATGCGTTATGCTTTATGCGTTATGCGTTATGCGTTATGCGTTATGCGTTATTCGTTATGCGTTATGCTTTATGCGTTATGCGTTATGCGTTATGCGTTATGCGTTATGCGTTATGCGTTATGCGTTATGCGTTATGCGTTATGCCTTATGCGTTATGCGTTATTCGTTATGAGTAATGAGTTATAAGTTATGCGTTATGCGTTATGCTTTATGCGTTATGCGTTATGCGTTATGCGTTATGCGTTATGCGTTATGCGTTATGCGTTATGCGTTATGCGTTATGCGTTATGCGTTATGCTTTATGCGTTATGCGTTACTCCTTATGAGTTATGAGTTATAAGTTATGCGTAATGCGTTATGCTTTATGCGTTATGCGTTATGAGTTAAGCGGTATGCGTTATGCGTTATGCGTTTTGCGGTATTCGTTATGCGTTGTGAATTATGCGTTATGCGCTGTGCGTTATGGGTTATGATTTATGCGTTATGCGATATGAGTTATGCGTTATGCGTTATGCGTTATGCGTTATGCTTTATGCGTCATGCGTGATCCGTTATGCGTTAGGCGTTATGCGATTTGCGGTATTCGTTAAGCGTTGTGCATTATGCGTTATGCGTTATGCGTTATGGGTTATGGGTTATGCGTTATGCTTTATGCGTTATTCATTTTGCGTTATGCGTTATTCGTTATGAGTTATGAGTTATAAGTTATGCGTAATTTGTTATGCCTTATGAGTTATGCATTATGCGTTATGCGTTATGCATAATGCGTTATACGTTATGTATTATGCGTAATGCCTTATGCGTTATGCGATATGCGTCATGCATCAAGCCTTATGCGATATGCGATATGCGTCATATATCAAGCCTTATGCGATATGCGATATGCGTCATGCATCAAGCCTTATGCGTTATGGGTTATGCGTTAACGTTATGCGTTATGCGTTATGCGTTATGCGTTATGCGTTATGCGTTATGCGTTATGCTTTATGCGTTATGCGTTACTCCTTATGAGTTATGAGTTATAAGTTATGCGTAATGCGTTATGCGTTATGCGTTATGCTTTATGCGTTATGCGTTATGCGTTATGCGTTATGCGTTATGCGTGATCCGTTATGCGTTATGCGTTATGCGTTATGCGTTATGTGTGATCCGACATGCGTTATGCATTTTGCGTTATGCGTTATTCGTTATGAGTTATGAGTTATGCGTTATGCGTTGTGCGTTATACGTTTGCGTTATGCGTTATGCGTTATGCGTTATGCGTTATGCGTTATGCGTTATGCGTTATGCGTTATGCGTTATGCGTTATGCGTTATGCGTTATGCGTTATGCGTTATGCGTTATGCATTATGCTTTATGCGTTATGCATTATGCGTTATGCGTTATGCATTATGCGTTATGCGTTATGCGATATGCGTTATGCGTTATGCGTTATGCGTTATGCGTTATGCGTTATGCGTTATGCGTTATGCGTGATCCGTTATGCGTTATGCGTTATGCGTTATGCGTTATGCGTTATGCGTTATGCGTTACTCCTTACGAGTTATGAGTTATAAGTTATGCGTAATGCGTTATGCGTTATGCGTTATGCATTATGCTTTATCCGTTATGCGTTATGCGTTATGCTTTATGCGTTATGCGTTATGCGTTATGCGTTATGCGTTATGGCTTATGCGTTATGCGTTATGCGTTATGCGTTATGCGTTATTCGTTATGAGTAATGCGTTATAAGTTATGCGTTATGCGTAATGCGTTATGCGTTATGCGTTATGCGTTATGCGTTATGCTTTATGCGTTATGCGTTATGCGTTATGCTTTATGCGTTATTCGTTATGCGTTATGCGTTATGCGTTATGCGTTATGCGTTATGCATTATACGTTATGCCTTATGCGTTATGCTTTATGCGTTATGCGTTATGCGTTATGCGTTATGCGTTATGCGTTATTCGTTATGCGTTATGCTTTATGCGTTATGCGTTATGCGTTATGCGTTATGCGTTATGCGTTATGCGTTATGCGTTATGCGTTATGCGTTATGCCTTATGCGTTATGCGTTATTCGTTATGAGTAATGAGTTATAAGTTATGCGTTATGCGTTATGCTTTATGCGTTATGCGTTATGCGTTATGCGTTATGCGTTATGCGTTATGCGTTATGCGTTATGCGTTATGCGTTATGCGTTATGCGTTATGCGTTATGCGTTATGCGTTATGCTTTATGCGTTATGCGTTACTCCTTATGAGTTATGAGTTATAAGTTATGCGTAATGCGTTATGCTTTATGCGTTATGCGTTATGAGTTAAGCGGTATGCGTTATGCGTTATGCGTTTTGCGGTATTCGTTATGCGTTGTGCATTATGCGTTATGCGCTGTGCGTTATGGGTTATGATTTATGCGTTATGCGATATGAGTTATACGTTATGCGTTATGCGTTATGCTTTATGCGTCATGCGTGATCCGTTATGCGTTAGGCGTTATGCGATTTGCGGTATTCGTTAAGCGTTGTGCATTATGCGTTATGCGTTATGCGTTATGGGTTATGGGTTATGCGTTATGCTTTATGCGTTATTCATTTTGCGTTATGCGTTATTCGTTATGAGTTATGAGTTATAAGTTATGCGTAATTTGTTATGCCTTATGAGTTATGCATTATGCGTTATGCGTTATGCATAATGCGTTATACGTTATGTATTATGCGTAATGCCTTATGCGTTATGCGATATGCGTCATGCATCAAGCCTTATGCGATATGCGATATGCGTCATATATCAAGCCTTATGCGATATGCGATATGCGTCATGCATCAAGCCTTATGCGTTATGGGTTATGCGTTAACGTTATGCGTTATGCTTTATGCGTTATGCGTTACTCCTTATGAGTTATGAGTTATAAGTTATGCGTAATGCGTTATGCGTTATGCGTTATGCTTTATGCGTTATGCGTTATGCGTTATGCGTTATGCGTTATGCGTTATGCCTTATGCGTTATGCGTTATTCGTTATGAGTAATGAGTTATAAGTTATGCGTTATGCGTTATGCTTTATGCGTTATGCGTTATGCGTTATGCGTTATGCGTTATGCGTTATGCGTTATGCGTTATGCGTTATGCGTTATGCGTTATGCGTTATGCTTTATGCGTTATGCGTTACTCCTTATGAGTTATGAGTTATAAGTTATGCGTAATGCGTTATGCTTTATGCGTTATGCGTTATGAGTTAAGCGGTATGCGTTATGCGTTATGCGTTTTGCGGTATTCGTTATGCGTTGTGAATTATGCGTTATGCGCTGTGCGTTATGGGTTATGATTTATGCGTTATGCGATATAAGTTATGCGTTATGCGTTATGCGTTATGCGTTATGCTTTATGCGTCATGCGTGATCCGTTATGCGTTAGGCGTTATGCGATTTGCGGTATTCGTTAAGCGTTGTGCATTATGCGTTATGCGTTATGCGTTATGGGTTATGGGTTATGCGTTATGCTTTATGCGTTATTCATTTTGCGTTATGCGTTATTCGTTATGAGTTATGAGTTATAAGTTATGCGTAATTTGTTATGCCTTATGAGTTATGCATTATGCGTTATGCGTTATGCATAATGCGTTATACGTTATGTATTATGCGTAATGCCTTATGCGTTATGCGATATGCGTCATGCATCAAGCCTTATGCGATATGCGATATGCGTCATATATCAAGCCTTATGCGATATGCGATATGCGTCATGCATCAAGCCTTATGCGTTATGGGTTATGCGTTAACGTTATGCGTTATGCGTTATGCGTTATGCGTTATGCGTTATGCGTTATGCGTTATGCTTTATGCGTTATGCGTTACTCCTTATGAGTTATGAGTTATAAGTTATGCGTAATGCGTTATGCGTTATGCGTTATGCTTTATGCGTTATGCGTTATGCGTTATGCGTTATGCGTTATGCGTGATCCGTTATGCGTTATGCGTTATGCGTTATGCGTTATGTGTGATCCGACATGCGTTATGCATTTTGCGTTATGCGTTATTCGTTATGAGTTATGAGTTATGCGTTATGCGTTGTGCGTTATACGTTTGCGTTATGCGTTATGCGTTATGCGTTATGCGTTATGCGTCATGCGTTATGCGTTATGCGTTATGCGTTATGCGTTATGCGTTATGCGTTATGCGTTATGCGTTATGCGTTATGCGTTATGCATTATGCTTTATGCGTTATGCATTATGCGTTATGCGTTATGCGATATGCGTTATGCGTTATGCGTTATGCGTTATGCGTTATGCGTTATGCGTTATGCGTGATCCGTTATGCGTTATGCGTTATGCGTTATGCGTTATGCGTTATGCGTTATGCGTTACTCCTTACGAGTTATGAGTTATAAGTTATGCGTAATGCGTTATGCGTTATGCGTTATGCATTATGCTTTATCCGTTATGCGTTATGCGTTATGCTTTATGCGTTATGCGTTATGCGTTATGCGTTATGGCTTATGCGTTATGCGTTATGCGTTATGCGTTATGCGTTATTCGTTATGAGTAATGCGTTATAAGTTATGCGTTATGCGTAATGCGTTATGCGTTATGCGTTATGCGTTATGCGTTATGCTTTATGCGTTATGCGTTATGCGTTATGCTTTATGCGTTATTCGTTATGCGTTATGCGTTATGCGTTATGCGTTATGGGTTATGCATTATACGTTATGCCTTATGCGTTATGCTTTATGCGTTATGCGTTATGCGTTATGCGTTATGCGTTATTCGTTATGCGTTATGCTTTATGCGTTATGCGTTATGCGTTATGCGTTATGCGTTATGCGTTATGCGTTATGCGTTATGCGTTATGCGTTATGCGTTATGCCTTATGCGTTATGCGTTATTCGTTATGAGTAATGAGTTATAAGTTATGCGTTATGCGTTATGCTTTATGCGTTATGCGTTATGCGTTATGCGTTATGCGTTATGCGTTATGCGTTATGCGTTATGCGTTATGCGTTATGCGTTATGCGTTATGCGTTATGCTTTATGCGTTATGCGTTACTCCTTATGAGTTATGAGTTATAAGTTATGCGTAATGCGTTATGCTTTATGCGTTATGCGTTATGAGTTAAGCGGTATGCGTTATGCGTTATGCGTTTTGCGGTATTCGTTATGCGTTGTGCATTATGCGTTATGCGCTGTGCGTTATGGGTTATGATTTATGCGTTATGCGATATGAGTTATGCGTTATGCGTTATGCGTTATGCTTTATGCGTCATGCGTGATCCGTTATGCGTTAGGCGTTATGCGATTTGCGGTATTCGTTAAGCGTTGTGCATTATGCGTTATGCGTTATGCGTTATGGGTTATGGGTTATGCGTTATGCTTTATGCGTTATTCATTTTGCGTTATGCGTTATTCGTTATGAGTTATGAGTTATAAGTTATGCGTAATTTGTTATGCCTTATGAGTTATGCATTATGCGTTATGCGTTATGCATAATGCGTTATACGTTATGTATTATGCGTAATGCCTTATGCGTTATGCGATATGCGTCATGCATCAAGCCTTATGCGATATGCGATATGCGTCATATATCAAGCCTTATGCGATATGCGATATGCGTCATGCATCAAGCCTTATGCGTTATGGGTTATGCGTTAACGTTATGCGTTATGCTTTATGCGTTATGCGTTACTCCTTATGAGTTATGAGTTATAAGTTATGCGTAATGCGTTATGCGTTATGCGCTATGCTTTATGCGTTATGCGTTATGCGTTATGCGTTATGCGTTATGCGTTATGCGTGATCCGTTATGCGTTATGCGTTATGCGTTATGCGTTATGTGTGATCCGACATGCGTTATGCATTTTGCGTTATGCGTTATTCGTTATGAGTTATGAGTTATGCGTTATGCGTTGTGCGTTATACGTTTGCGTTATGCGTTATGCGTTATGCGTTATGCGTCATGCGTTATGCGTTATGCGTTATGCGTTATGCGTTATGCGTTATGCGTTATGCGTTATGCGTTATGCGTTATGCGTTATGCGTTATGCTTTATGCGTTATGCATTATGCGTTATGCGTTATGCGATATGCGTTATGCGTTATGCGTTATGCGTTATGCGTTATGCGTTATGCGTTATGCGTGATCCGTTATGCGTTATGCGTTATGCGTTATGCGTTATGCGTTATGCGTTATGCGTTATGCGTTATGCGTTACTCCTTACGAGTTATGAGTTATAAGTTATGCGTTATGCGTTATGCGTTATGCGTTATGCGTTATGCGTTATGCCTTATGCATTATGCGTTATTCGTTATGAGTAATGAGTTATAAGTTATGCGTTATGCGTTATGCGTTATGCGTTATGCGTTATGCGTTATGCGTTATGCGTTATGCGTTATGCGTTATGCGTTATGCGTTATGCGTTATACGGTATGCGTTATGCGTTATGCGTTATGCGTTATGCGTTATGCGTTATGCGTTATGCGTTATGCGTTATGCGTTATGCGTTATGCGTTATGCGTTATGCGTTATGCGTTATGCGTTATGCGTTATGCGTTATGCGTTATGCGTTGTGCGTTATGCGTTGTGCGTTATGCGTTATGCGTTATGCGTTATGCTTTATGCGTTATGCGTTACTCCTTATGAGTTATGAGTTATAAGTTATGCGTAATGCGTTATGCTTTATGCGTTATGCGTTATGAGTTAAGCGGTATGCGTTATGCGTTATGCGTTATGCGTTATGCGTTTTGCGGTAATCGTTATGCGTTGTGCATTATGCGTTATGCGTTGTGCATTATGGGTTATGATTTATGCGTTATGCGTTGTGCATATTGGGTTATGATTTATGCGTTATGCGATATGAGTTATGCGTTATGCGTTATGCGTTATGCGTTATGCTTTATGCGTCATGCGTGATCCGTTATGCGTTAGGCGTTATGCGATTTGCGGTATTCGTTAAGCGTTGTGCATTATGCGTTATGCGTTATGCGTTATGGGTTATGGGTTATGCGTTATGCTTTATGCGTTATTCATTTTGCGTTATGCGTTATTCGTTATGAGTTATGAGTTATAAGTTATGCGTAATTTGTTATGCATTATACGTTATGCGTTATGCGTTATGCGTTATGCTTTATGCGTTATGCGTTACTCCTTATGAGTTATGAGTTATAAGTTATGAGTAATGCGTTATGCGTTATGCGTTATGCTTTATGCGTTATGCGTTATGCGTTATGCGTTATGCGTTATGCGTTATGCGTTATGCCTGATCCGTTATGCGTTATGCGTTATGCGTTATGCGTTATGCGTTATGCGTTATGCGTTATTCGTGATCCGACATGCGTTATGCATTTTGCGTTATGCGTTATTCGTTATGAGTTATGAGTTATGCGTTATGCGTTGTGCGTTATACGTTTGCGTCATGCATCAAGCCTTATGCGATATGCGATATGCGTCATGCATCAAGCCTTATGCGATATGCGATATGCGTCATGCATCAAGCCTTATGCGTTATGGGTTATGCGTTAACGTTATGCGTTATGCGTTATGCGTTATGCGATATGCGTTATGCGTTATGCGTTATGCGTTATGCGTTATGCGTTATGCGTTATGCGTGATCCGTTATGCGTTATGCGTTATGCGTTATGCGTTATGCGTTATGCGTTATGCGTTACTCCTTACGAGTTATGAGTTATAAGTTATGCGTAATGCGTTATGCGTTATGCGTTATGCTTTATGCGTTATGCGTTATGCGTTATGCGTTATGCGTTATGCGTTATGCGTTATGAGTAATGAGTTATAAGTTATGCGTTATGCGTTATGCGTTATGCGTTATGCGTTATGCGTTATGCGTTATGCGTTATGCGTTATGCGTTATGCGTTATGCGTTATGCGTTATGCGTTATGCGTTATACGGTATGCGTTATGCGTTATGCGTTATGCGTTATGCGTTATGCGTTATGCGCTATGCGTTATGCGTTATGCGTTATGCGTTATGCGTTATGCGTTATGCGTTATGCGTTATGCGTTATGCGTTATGCGTTATGCGTTATGCGTTATGCGTTATGCGTTATGCGTTATGCGTTATGCGTTATGCGTTATGCGTTATGCGTTATGCTTTATGCGTTATGCGTTAATCCTTATGAGTTATGAGTTATAAGTTATGCGTAATGCGTTATGCTTTATGCGTTATGCGTTATGAGTTAAGCGGTATGCGTTATGCGTTATGCGTTATGCGTTTTGCGGTATTCGTTATGCGTTGTGCATTATGCGTTATGCGTTGTGCATTATGGGTTATGATTTATGCGTTATGCGTTGTGCATTATGGGTTATGATTTATGCGTTATGCGATATGAGTTATGCGTTATGCGTTATGCGTTATGCGTTATGCTTTATGCGTCATGCGTGATCCGATATGCGTTAGGCGTTATGCGATTTGCGGTATTCGTTAAGCGTTGTCCATTATGCGTTATGCGTTATGCGTTATGGGTTATGGGTTATGCGTTATGCTTTATGCGTTATTCATTTTGCGTTATGCGTTATTCGTTATGAGTTATGAGTTATAAGTTATGCGTAATGCGTTATGCCTTATGAGTTATGCATTATGCGTTATGCGTTATGCATAATGCGTTATACGTTATGCCTTATGCGTTATGCGTTATTCGTTATGAGTAATGAGTTATAAGTTATGCGTTATGCGTTATGCTTTATGCGTTATGCGTTATGCGTTATGCGTTATGCGTTATGCGTTATGCGTTATGCGTTATGCGTTATGCGTTATGCGTTATGCGTTATGCGTTATGCGTTATGCGTTATGCGTTATGCGTTATGCGTTATGCGTTGTGCGTTATGCGTTGTGCGTTATGCGTTATGCGTTATGCGTTATGCTTTATGCGTTATGCGTTACTCCTTATGAGTTATGAGTTATAAGTTATGCGTAATGCGTTATGCTTTATGCGTTATGCGTTATGAGTTAAGCGGTATGCGTTATGCGTTATGCGTTATGCGTTATGCGTTTTGCGGTAACCGTTATGCGTTGTGCATTATGCGTTATGCGTTGTGCATTATGGGTTATGATTTATGCGTTATGCGTTGTGCATATTGGGTTATGATTTATGCGTTATGCGATATGAGTTATGCGTTATGCGTTATGCGTTATGCGTTATGCGTTATGCTTTATGCGTCATGCGTGATCCGTTATGCGTTAGGCGTTATGCGATTTGCGGTATTCGTTAAGCGTTGTGCATTATGCGTTATGCGTTATGCGTTATGGGTTATGGGTTATGCGTTATGCTTTATGCGTTATTCATTTTGCGTTATGCGTTATTCGTTATGAGTTATGAGTTATAAGTTATGCGTAATTTGTTATGCATTATACGTTATGCGTTATGCGTTATGCGTTATGCTTTATGCGTTATGCGTTACTCCTTATGAGTTATGAGTTATAAGTTATGCGTAATGCGTTATGCGTTATGCGTTATGCTTTATGCGTTATGCGTTATGCGTTATGCGTTATGCGTTATGCGTTATGCGTTATGCCTGATCCGTTATGCGTTATGCGTTATGCGTTATGCGTTATGCGTTATGCGTTATGCGTGATCCGACATGCGTTATGCATTTTGCGTTATGCGTTATTCGTTATGAGTTATGAGTTATGCGTTATGCGTTGTGCGTTATACGTTTGCGTCATGCATCAAGCCTTATGCGATATGCGATATGCGTCATGCATCAAGCCTTATGCGTTATGGGTTATGCGTTAACGTTATGCGTTATGCGTTATGCGTTATGCGTTATGCGTTATGCGTTATGCGTTATGCTTTATGCGTTATGCGTTACTCCTTATGAGTTATGAGTTATAAGTTATGCGTAATTCGTTATGCGTTATGCGTTATGCGTTATGCTTTATGCGTTATGCGTGATCCGTTATGCGTTATGCTTTATGCGTCATGCGTGATCCGTTATGCGTTAGGCGTTATGCGATTTGCGGTATTCGTTAAGCGTTGTGCATTATGCGTTATGCGTTATGCGTTATGGGTTATGCGTTATGCGTTATGCTTTATGCGTTATTCATTTTGCGTTATGCGTTATTCGTTATGAGTTATGAGTTATAAGTTATGCGTAATTTGTTATGCCTTATGAGTTATGCATTATGCGTTATGCGTTATGCATAATGCGTTATACGTTATGTATTATGCGTAATGCCTTATGCGTTATGCGATATGCGTCATGCATCAAGCCTTATGCGATATGCGATATGCGTCATATATCAAGCCTTATGCGATATGCGATATGCGTCATGCATCAAGCCTTATGCGTTATGGGTTATGCGT
Organism: Lasioglossum morio; assembly: GCA_916610235.2. NCBI lineage: Eukaryota > Metazoa > Arthropoda > Insecta > Hymenoptera > Halictidae > Lasioglossum > Lasioglossum morio. The sequence continues at coordinate 65,049 of CAKAJA020000248.1, read as the reverse complement.
TAACGTTATGCGTTATGCGTTATGCGTTATGCGTTATGCGTTATGCGTTATGCTTTATGCGTTATGCGTTACTCCTTATGAGTTATGAGTTATAAGTTATGCGTAATGCGTTATGCGTTATGCGTTATGCTTTATGCGTTATGCGTTATGCGTTATGCGTTATGCGTTATGCGTTATGCGTTATGCCTGATCCGTTATGCGTTATGCGTTATGCGTTATGCGTTATGCGTTATGCGTTATGCGTGATCCGACATGCGTTATGCATTTTGCGTTATGCGTTATTCGTTATGAGTTATGAGTTATGCGTTATGCGTTGTGCGTTATACGTTTGCGTCATGCATCAAGCCTTATGCGATATGCGATATGCGTCATGCATCAAGCCTTATGCGTTATGGGTTATGCGTTAACGTTATGCGTTATGCGTTATGCGTTATGCGTTATGCGTTATGCGTTATGCGTTATGCGTTATGCTTTATGCGTTATGCGTTACTCCTTATGAGTTATGAGTTATAAGTTATGCGTAATTCGTTATGCGTTATGCGTTATGCTTTATGCGTTATGCGTGATCCGTTATGCGTTATGCGTTATGCGTTATGCGTTATGCGTTATGCGTTATGCTTTATGCGTTATGCGTTACTCCTTATGAGTTATGAGTTATAAGTTATGCGTTATGCGTTATGCGTTATGCGTTATGCGTTATGCGTGATCCGTTATGCGTTATGCGTTATGCGTTATGCGTTATGCGTGATCCGACATGCGTTATGCATTTTGCGTTATGCGTTATTCGTTATGAGTTATGAGTTATGCGTTATGCGTTGTGCGTTATACGTTTGCGTTATGCGTTATGCGTTATGCGTTATGCGTTATGCGTCATGCGTTATGCGTTATGCGTTATGCGTTATGCGTTATGCGTTATGCGTTATGCGTTATGCGTTATGCGTTATGCGTTATGCGTTATGCGTTATGCGTTATGCGTTATGCGTTATGCTTTATGCGTTATGCATTATGCGTTATGCGTTATGCGATATGCGTTATGCGTTATGCGTTATGCGTTATGCGTTATGCGTTATGCGTTATGCGTTATGCGTTATGCGTGATCCGTTATGCGTTATGCGTTATGCGTTATGCGTTATGCGTTATGCGTTATGCGTTATGCGTTATGCGTTATGCGTTATGCGTTATGCGTTATGCGTTATGCGTTATGCGTTATGCTTTATGCGTTATGCGTTACGCCTTATGAGTTATGAGTTATAAGTTATGCGTAATGCGTTATGCTTTATGCGTTATGCGTTATGAGTTAAGCGGTATGCGTTATGCGTTATGCGTTTTGCGGTATTCGTTATGCGTTGTGCATTATGCGTTATGCGTTGTGCGTTATGGGTTATGATTTATGCGTTATGCGATATGAGTTATGCGTTATGCGTTATGCGTAATGCGTTATGCGTTATGCGTTATGCGTTATGCGTTATGCTTTATGCGTTATGCGTTATGCGTTATGCTTTATGCGTTATTCGTTATGCGTTATGCGTTATGCGTTATGCGTTATGCGTTATGCGTTATGCATTATGCGTTATGCGTTATGCGTTATGCGTTATGCTTTATGCGTTATGCGTTATGCGTTATGCGTTATTCGTTATGCGTTATGCGTTATGCGTTATGCGTTATGCGTTATGCGTTATGCGTTATGCGTTATGCGTTATGCGTTATGCGTTATGCGTTATGCGTTATGCGTTATGCGTTATGCGTTATGCGTTATGCGTTATGCTTTATGCGTTATGCATTATGCGTTATGCGTTATGCGATATGCGTTATGCGTTATGCGTTATGCGTTATGCGTTATGCGTTATGCGTTATGCGTTATGCGTTATGCGTGATCCGTTATGCGTTATACGGTATGCGTTATGCGTTATGCGTTATGCGTTATGCGTTATGCGTTATGCGTTATGCGTTATGCGTTATGCGTTATGCGTTATGCGTTATGCGTTATGCGTTATGCGTTATGCGTTATGCGTTATGCGTTATGCGTTACGCGTTATGCGTTATGCGTTATGCGTTATGCTTTATGCGTTATGCGTTACTCCTTATGAGTTATGAGTTATAAGTTATGCGTAATGCGTTATGCTTTATGCGTTATGCGTTATGAGTTAAGCGGTATGCGTTATGCGTTATGCGTTATGCGTTTTGCGGTATTCGTTATGCGTTGTGCATTATGCGTTATGCGTTGTGCATTATGGGTTATGATTTATGCGTTATGCGTTGTGCATTATGGGTTATGATTTATGCGTTATGCGATATGAGTTATGCGTTATGCGTTATGCGTTATGCGTTATGCTTTATGCGTCATGCGTGATCCGTTATGCGTTAGGCGTTATGCGATTTGCGGTATTCGTTAAGCGTTGTCCATTATGCGTTATGCGTTATGGGTTATGGGTTATGCGTTATGCTTTATGCGTTATTCATTTTGCGTTATGCGTTATTCGTTATGAGTTATGAGTTATAAGTTATGCGTAATGCGTTATGCCTTATGAGTTATGCATTATGCGTTATGCGTTATGCATAATGCGTTAGTAGGTATACTATGTCTTTTCTAGACCAGGGTGGTTCCCCCCATGGGGAGAGGGGGAAACCCCCTCTCCCGCAACCCCCCCCAGGGGGGGGCATTGCCACTCCCTCGGAAGGGGTATCTACCCCCCCCCCTCACACCCCAGGGTCATTGACCCAATCACCCCACCCCTTGGGTCATTAGCCCACCCAGGGTAATCCCCCCCCCCCCCATGGGAGGGGGGGGGGGTCATGAAGAAGTGTCATCTCATAAAGTATCAACTATGTGGTTCGCAGGATGTGACGTCACGGAAGTGACGTCACAAGCGGTAGATGGGTGCGGACCACACGTGTTGACTCCTTGCCGATCTATCGGACAATGGCGTTTCATAGCCTTCTCCACCTGTAAGTGATGGTGGTGGTGGTAAGATCCTTCCCTTACCACCTTCGCAGAAACCCCACCACTTCTGTGACGTCACAAGCGGTAGATGGGTGCAGACCACACGTGTTGACTCTTTGCCGATCTATCCGACAATGGGTGTTTCATAGTCTCTCTCTTACCCTCGCCACCTTCGCAGGAATCCCCACCAATTCCATAACTCTCACAGCTTTTGACACGCGCATCTATAAACACGTGCACACAAAAACTGCAACAACAGCATGTTTTCGTTTAAGACGCTATTTAATGGACCTTGACATTTTTTATGAAATATGATACCCCTTAGCAACGAACAGGAACGAACAGGAATCTCGCAAACACACATGCATGCAAAAAACTGCAAGGTCAGCATTTTGTCTTTAAGACGTTATTTGATTCTAGTTTCATCTGTATCGCATTCCGATGAAATATCGAGCGTGCGAAAATGCAATGCTTTGCAAATGTTTCGAGACACCGATACAATATTGCGAGCGAAAATGAGACACTGAAAAATAAATTAGTGACGGTTTCTGGACTCTGGTATTTTTTGCCGAGTCTGCTGTTTTGAGGAGGTTATATAAGAACCGATTATATCTACGAGGGAACACGTTTGATTCTACCATTTCTTTTACCGATGAAAAGACGCGAGTTACGTGTATTATGTGACGATGAATATTGATGAAAAAAAAATGACTGTCTCAACGTTAAAAAGTTTAGCTTGGGTTCACATTATAAATTTGTATTTGAAGGATCGTTTTCCCGTCGAGCACAGAACAGTGATAGAACGTTTAATGCGAAACGATGTGACGAGTCGTGTATGTTTCACCTATACGAAAAAATTTAGCCAAGTCGTAGCGTGTTGTCCCGCGGTCGATTCACCATCAACAATATTGGACATCATCGAAACGGGCGAACGTTGCATCGTTGAATGTGAAGTATTATTATGTTTTTCTGAGAACTAGACCATGAAAGTGAAGTTAAATCGAAAATGCTAGCGACGGTTTTTAGTCGACGTTTTTCTACATCGACAGCATAATTTATCATATTATGTATGAACATGGAGGCTATATATGTACACCTCCAAATTAGTTTTGCTCAGTCACTGTGAGGTAATTAAAAATCTGTGTCACCATGGAAGAAATTCAGAATATTGAACGCCATTTGTGGGACCAATCTGATTGTTTAAGATTGCGGGAAGAATACCTTGCCTGGGAGGAAAGGTGCAACGAATGCCTCGAGTTGCTTGAAGAATATAATCGGGTAAAACGTCCTCGATTATCGATCGGTATTCAACAATCATTGATTGCACGTATCGCAGCTCTTGAGAGTTTAAAATACTCCTTGCGAAGACGTTTCATACATGAAGGTGCCGGATATACAAGTACAGAACTCTTATGGCGTGAAATAGACACAGCTTTCAAGGGTCGCATATTAACAGGTGCCGTTATCAATTCCAATTATATTGAACCTCGCAGCTTCCTCCAAGATGCGAGGGAAATTGTGCTTGAAAAAGTACGGAACGCTTTGGAAAAACATAGGTCTGTAAAAGTGAACGCTGTGTTCAACGGTGAATTTGTGACAGGTGTTCAACGTTCTTGCAAAAGTGTGAGCACGAAGAACTGTGAAATCTTTTACACAACCGATCTCGACGAGCTGTACGAGCTGTGCATCTTGGGACCGATCTTAACGTCGTTGGAAGAATTTCAGGAACGGGATAGCGGATGGGCGTTGTCGCGAATACTCAATCTTACAGTCGGTATCAACAAATATAACCCCCTGCGTGCAGGGTGTCAGATCAGCGTACCGAGAGAAATAGCGTTGAAGAAAGCTACAATCAATGTTTACTCTAAAGATAATGCATGCTTTGCATGGTCGGTGATTGCAGCTTTGTATCCAGCGACAGCTCACAATAACCGCCAAAGTTCATACCCGCAATACACAACGGTATTAAAATTCGAAGACATCAAGTTCCCCATGCTGTTGAATCAGATTACCCGGTTTGAAAAGTTGAACGATATTTCGATTAACGTATATGGTTTTGAAGACATCTTCGAGAAGAAAAAAAGGGCAAAATCATTCACATTTTTCCCACTTCGTCTCACCAATCAGAAGAGGAATCGACATGTCAACTTGCTGTACATACAAGACCGAGCCGACAGCAGTGTTGGGCATTATGTGTGGATTAAGAACCTATCACGACTCGTTAGCGCACAATTGACCAAAAACACTCACATGAAATTCATCTGTGATCGGTATGTACAACATTTACAAAGTTATTATGGTATATGATAACACATGTAAATAAAATTGTTTTTAGGTGCTTACACTACTTTTATTCCAACGAGAGATTGCAAGCCCATGAAAGAGACTGTGCAGAACTGAATCGCTGCGCCATCATGTTACCTAGTGAGGACGATAAATGGCTCTCTTTCGGCAACTATTTGTGGAAAGAACCGCTTCCATTTGTGGTGTACGCCGACCTCGAATGCACGCTCGAGAAGATGGAAGATTGTGGGAAGGAAGATGAGAAACTTCAATCACACGCATACCAACATCACAGAGTATTTAGTATCGCATACTATGTACATTGTTCACACGATGCATCTCTATCGGTATATCGGTGTCGTCGCGATGAGAAGTGCGTCTCATGGTTCGTCGGAGAATTAGAAAATTTAGCATATTTCGTTAAATGCACCTTATCCAGTAATATACCTATGAAACAGTTAACGAATGAACAGTGTGAGACATTTATCAACGCAACTCATTGCCACATTTGTGAAAAACCATTTGAGGAAAACGCAATACGAGTGCACGACCATTGTCATCTGACAGGACGATATAGAGGCCCCGCACATCAAGATTGCAATTTAAATTATAAAAATTCATTTTGTATACCCATAGTCTTCCACAATTTATCCGGGTACGATTCGCATTTCATTATCGAAGAAATAGCTAATGCGTTTGAAGGCAGTGTCAACGTATTACCAATAACTAAAGAAAAGTACATTTCATTTACAAAAAATGTTAAAGATCAGCAATCAGATTCGCATGATTGTATTAAATTACGATTCATCGATTCGTACAAATTTTTGAATACAAGTCTAGACAAATTAGCATCTTTCCTCGACACAAACAAATTAACAATTTTACGTTCCGAATTTCAAGATCTCTCCACAGAAAATTTCAAGCTATTGACGCGAAAGGGTGTTTTCCCATACGAATACCTCGATTGCATAGATAAATTAAACGATCTCTGTTTGCCACCGCTCGAGTCATTTTACAGCTCGCTGACAGGTGAAACTATATCCGAACGTGATTATGCACATGCCGAGAATGTGTGGAAGCGTTTCGACATAAAAACCTTGGGCGAATACAGCGATCTGTATTTGAAAACTGATGTCTTGTTATTGGCTGACGTTTTTGAAAATTTTCGTAAAACTTGCATTAAGAGCTACGGTTTAGATCCAGCATATTATTACACTTTACCAGGTTTCACGTGGGATGCCATGCTAAAGCATACAAAAATTAGATTTGAATTATTAACTGATATCGATATGGTGATGTTCATCGAACGCGGTATACGCGGCGGTTTAAGCCAATGTTCTGGCAGACATGCGGAAGCCAATAACAAGTACATGCAGTCGTATGATCCATCGAAACCATCATCATACTTGATGTACTTCGATGTAAACAATTTATACGGATGGGCAATGTGTCAGCCTTTGCCATATGCAGAATTTCAATGGGTTAACAACATTGAAAATTTTGACATATCTTTGATTGCTGCTGATTCACCCATAGGTTACATTCTCGAGGTGGATCTAGAATATCCGCAAAGTCTGCATGATGTTCATGCTGACCTACCGTTCTGTCCGGCACACGCCAAACCACCTGGCAAAAGAGAGGCCAAGTTGCTTGCAACGTTACATGATAAGCAGCGTTACGTAATACACTATTATAATCTGCAGCAGTGCACGCGCCACGGTCTTCGTATTACAAAGATTCATCGCATCCTCCAATTCACACAGTCACCATGGCTCCGCGAATATATAGAATTAAATACTCTGTTTAGAACAAATGCCGCTAACGATTTTGAAAAGAATTTGTACAAATTGATGAACAACGCGGTATTCGGTAAAACTATGGAAAACGTTCGGAATCATGTAGATGTAAAACTCGTGACACGTTGGGATGGGCGATATGGTGCAGAGGCAATGATTGCAAAACCAAATTTCCACAGCCGCTGTGTATTTTCCGAAAACTTGTCTGCTGTGGAGTTACGCAAAGTCATAGTGAAATTCAACAAGCCAATATATGTAGGCATGTGCATATTAGATATATCCAAAACCTGCTTGTACGAATTTCATCATGAGTACATGATTCCTCAATATGGTAAAACGTGTAAAGTAATGTATACAGACACTGACAGTTTAATTTATTATATTATGTGTGAGGACATTTATGAAACCATGAGACGCGATATTAGCCGTTTCGACACAAGCGATTATCCGATAGAGAATAGGTATAATATCCCACTTGTAAATAAAAAGGTTCCCGGCTTGATGAAAGACGAGAACAATGGGATGATAATGACAGACTTTGTCGGGCTGAGAGCGAAAATGTACACATTGCGCGTAGATGGAAAATCAGATACGAAAAAAGCGAAAGGTGTAAAAACTAGCGTTGTAAGGACAACAATAACGTTCGATGATTACATGCGGTGTTTACAAAATGAAATTGCTATGAGTCGTACACAGGCATGTATACGTTCGAAATTGCACAAAGTGTATACTGTATCAGAGCGAAAAATTGCTCTCAGCCCATATGATGACAAACGGTATGTCATACCCAACTCGACTGAAACATTGCCGTGGGGCCATTATCGAATTCCTTCGTAGCTCTAACCCTAATCCATAGCAATAAAATTGTTTAAATTCAATGTAAATAGAAGAATGTGTATCAACTAACTTTTTCATTAAACAGGTTAAATTGTTTATAATAAATGTTTATAATATATGTTTATAATACATTGTCTTTATTTATCCATGAATTGTTTACATTGCTCAATCCTAACCATTTTACATACACCTTATTTCCTTTTCTACGCAACACTTTCTCCACTAGGTATACATCTGGATTGACAACGCGAAGCAATTCGTGTTCATAGAATCCTCCAGAAACGCGGTTTCCCTGGGAATCTTGCAACAGATAAGTCACCGGATTAGTTGCTTGTACCTTGACTATCTTAAACACCTCAGTGGTCCAATTTGGCGTGTAACCTTTATCGAAAACAGTTTTAAATTTGCTGATGCGTACAGACTGCCCCACACTGAATTTCGCCGGTGCAGCAATCTTGATGTTGTTATACGCGGTGCATATGAGTCGTTTGGAAATGGCGGGGGTGACATCACATGGTCGCATTCTAATAGTTCTGTGCTTTTGTGCATTGTATTTTGCAACTAGATGAGGTAGCGCATTGACCCATTTATAGGTTCCATTAAGTGTAAACTCTTTCCACATGCTGTTCTTCAATGTACGATTGAACCGTTCTACGATGGAAGCCTTCATAACCGAATACGTAGAATAATGATTAATACCGCGTTTCGTCAGAAGTTCTTGCACCTCACTGTTGTAAAATTCCTTCCCCTGATCGGTTTGCAAATTTTTCGGACATCGATTTCGAAATATTGTTTCGAATGCTTTAGCTACCTCGCTCCCACTTTTAGTCTTGAGCGGTACGCCCCATGCATATTTGGATAACGCATCGATAACGGTTAATATGTATTTGTTACCGCCATTTATGCGTGCGTGAGACTGCATATCTACGAGATCGGCTTGCCATAGATCGTCATACCCACGAACTAAAACTCGACGTCGCGGGAAAATCCGTCTGGCAGGGGCATGCAGTTCCTCCACTAATTGCGTCTTCTCTTTGCTCATGGTCGGGATTTAGGATTGAACAAAAGATATTTAAAATGTATAAAAATAATCGCATGATTCGGTCTATGAATTTTACATCGACATTACAACCGGTTTCTTGCGGACGCATTCTAGCTGGAAACTGACATCTTTCAAACTATGTAAATATATTTATAACATTCGATGCAATGTATAGACTTTAACCATTATTTCTTGCTAAAACTTGCCCCACCCCTTTTGTTGTTCTGTGATGTCATTCTTAGAATTGTATCACGCACCATCTTGAGCATTTGTTCATGTAAATTATGGACTTTGACCATTATTTCTTCCTGTAGCTTCGTACACTTGGCATCACATGCTTTCAAAATATGTGTCATTTCTTTGCCCAAGTATAACTTATTCACAGCATCGGTATCATTTGTCGGGTATGCTAAACGTTTTATCTTTCGATTTCTCGCGTTGAAAGCATCCCCGTCGAGGCAAAGTGCACTCCATCGCACATAATTCTTACATATTGCATCATTATCTTCATTTGACTCGTTTCGGAGCATAGCACTGAACTTGTTGATAGCCATCATGAAAAGGTACTGGTGAACATGATCAGAACGACCTTTAATTTATAATCAATCCTGCTTCTCGGAGCTCCTCTATTATTGAAACAATTTCATTATCATGTCCGGTATGCCCAGCAGCTCGCGATGATACCAACAATCTTATTCTATCTACTAGCTCGTTCGGATCATCCCAATGTACATAATCAATCGCATTATCGGTAACCGCCATGTTCTCCGGTAATGTACTCATCAAATTTGACTTGGAGGCAAACCCTCTTCCAGTGCGAGGTCGTATTTCAAGCAATGATGCAATTATATGTTTATACTTGTATCCCCTGTTACTCAATAGAGGATTTGCAGCATTATGGTTGCGCCTGTGTGCATTTGTTGTCAGCAGAATACTCTTATATTTCTGTTTGTCATCATCGGTGTACACCGTATCGTCGGGGATTCTCTTGAAAATTAGTTCGAACAGACCAGGTGTTCCTTTATATTTCACGTTATCGATAATTATATTATCTTCCATGTCTACATCGAAACTCTTATCCCCAAGCATCATTGCATTTTTATCATAGTACACACCATACACGTGGTCAACCTGTTTTTTCTTATCTGTGAAAAAGAAGTTCAAATATTCCTGCGACAGCGGTCCGAGATTCTGAGACAAATATGTAGTGGCTTCTTCGTGCTGTTCAGGATTCTCAACAATTTCACGCATTGTCGTTTCGAGAATATTTTGCTCAAGTGTTTCTGCTTCGTCTGTCCATACTTCTTCTGCAGGAGGTTTGGAATTTGGACAAAGTCGTTTTGATAATCGAATAGGTGTAGGTTTTAAAGGTGTTTCCGCACGTACTCTTTTCAATCCACGATACCGAGGTGTAGCGTTTAGCACAGGTGGCTTCAATCCACAACATTGGAGTGTAGTGTTAAGCATAGGTGGTTGTTGTTCGTGCAACGGTGATGCTGGAGGTGATGCTGGAGGTGATGCTGGAGGTATACCTTCACGATATCCAGGTGCATCATTAAACATAGGCGATTGTTGCTGATACAATGGAGATGCTGACTCCGAAGGTGTCTCTTGAAGAATTGGACTCGGAATCGGTTTTGTGTTTTCAATCAATTCTTTCAAGGGTCTTATCACAGGTTGCAATCTATGTTCCAACACCGCATCGATATCCATTTTTCCAGCTTTAAGTGCCAAATATTTTTTTCGTATAGCTTCACTCGTCTTGGCAATCTCTTTCGTTAACACTTCTTTTTTCCTCTTTTCCCGTTTTTGTTCAACAGAATTTTGTTCCATGCTCAATTGGAAGAGTTTTCAACAACGTTCAATATCGTTCGATACCCGTTCTACGTCGACACCCCCGTTCGACACCTCGTTCGACACCTCGTTCGACACCCGTTCTATGTTGAACGTGTTCGTTCGACACCTCGTTCGACACCCGTTCTACGTTGAACGTGTACGTTCGACACCTCGTTCGACACCCGTTCTACGTTGAACGTGTACGTTCGACACTTCGTTCGACACCCGTTCTACGTTGAACGTGTACGTTCAACACCTCGTTCGACACCCGTTCTACGTTGAACGTGTACGTTCAACACCTTGTTCGACACCCGTTCTACGTTGAACGTGTACGTTCGACACTTCGTTCGACACCCGTTCTACGTTGAACGTGTACGTTCAACACCTCCGTTTGGTACCCGTTCGATGTCGTTCAATAACCGTTCAATAGCCGTTCGACACCTGTTCAATGTTCTGATCACAACGCGGGGTGGTGGTCAAATGATACCATTATACTATGACATAGTCATTAAATCCACGTCGATAACGACCTCTATGCATAGGGCTATCCTTGTCTATAACCACAAATCCATAGTTCTGTTGCCAACATTCTGCACACAGTTCGTTAAATTGTTCAAACGTCATATCTGTATTTACATGATCATTATACACATGATGTAAATTCATACTATCCTGTTTGAATAGTAGTAAGAGATTGGTATTATCGCGAATCAGATGTTTCGGAATTCTTGCATATGATTGACAAAGATACAGACTATCCACTTTTGAATGTCGACCCATGGAAAAGTACTCTCTAATCACATCTTGCTTGTCACATGCTACGTCATCAAATATAAATATTGAATTCGGTAGAGCTTCGTTAGGTGGAACGACATCGCTATTGTGTGAAAAAGGAAAGTAGCCAACATTTTCTACAGATGAGAGTAGCTTTTCCAAATATTGATATTTCGGCTGTTGCAAAGACTTTGAATATACGTACACGTTCTCGAATCGCATTCCATTAGGACTTTCCAACATGCTAATGACTACATTAGTTTTCCCACAATTGGAAGGACCGCACACTATACCGCGTACAGTGTTAGGTAATAACGGTCCATGTCGCAGAATATTTCTGGTAATATTATCAAACTTTCTGTCAGAGATCACCCGAATTTTCACAGGTTGTCTTATGAACCGCATCGCGACTGTTGCAACAATAACAGATAAGTGTGGGTATGGGGAATATTTATACAAACGTTGCTCAGAAATATCAATCAGTCTAGAGGTGACTTCCATACTTGTGACACATACATATGCTCATCGATAGACCACCTATGAAAAAAGATTGTTACTCCTGCATACGGCGGCGAGGAGCAGGACTTCTAAATACCCTGATAAATAAATTACCGTTTGAGTTACATATGCCCGGATATCAATTTTGTGGACCTGGTACACGGTTGCGCAAACGCTTGGCTCGCGGCGATCGAGGTATAAATCCATTAGATTCAGCCTGTAGAGAACACGATATTGCATACTCTCAAAACTAAGATTTGGCGAATCGTCACAAGGTAGATCACATTTTAGCTGATCGAGCACATCGTCGTATATTTGCGAAGGACGCTACGTTAGGTGAGAAGATAACTGCGTCAACTGTTTGGGCTGCTATGAAAGCTAAGACGGCGCTTGGGATGGGAATCAAGAAAAAGAAAAACACTGGTAACGGTGGTAAGAAGAAGAGGCGAACTCTACCAATAGCAAAGCGAGGCGGTTTCCTCCCGTTCCTCTTGCCTGCATTGGCAGCTATAGGATCGTTGACTGGTGGTGCTGCCGGAATAGCGAAGGTTGTGAACGACGCCAAGGCTGCACGAAAACAGTTGGAGGAAATGCAACGTCATAATCATGCTATGGAAGGTCGCGGACTTTATCTCGCACCGTACAAAAAGGGTAGCGGTTTAAAGAAAAAAAAAAAAGTTCACTCTATGAAAAACTAGGGATACAACCAATGACAAATGTTCAGCTTGAGGATATAGGAAGAAAGAATATACCACATTTTCGCGGAGTATACATGCGCGATAGTCTTCCGACAAGAGCAAATGTAAACGAGAGTGGTATAGTAAACTTGGATGAAAGCATCGGTCCCGGTACACATTGGGTCGCATACGTGAAACACAATCATACCGTAAAATACTTTGATAGTTTTGGTAATCTACGACCACCTGTGGAACTTATTGCATATTTCGGATCCTCGGCAAAAATTACTTACAATCATAAACGTGTTCAAAATTTTAATCAAACCATATGCGGGCAACTGTGTGTAAAATTTCTTGAGGAAAACTCGTTATAAATGCACATTCTCGATACATAAAATTTCATTATGTGCTTTAACCCATTCGTATAAACATGACACCTTCATCGTTGACACTAACGTTAACGGGTAAGAGCAGTATGCTCGCAGTCCAGTACTTTCCCTCAATAGATTTGAACAGCCATGAATACGAATTGGGTCTCGTGGATTTTGAAACGTTTAACACGATACCGAACGTCGATGCTCGCAATAATAGATTTTATTTCGGTGAAAATGACGAAGAAATTGTAATTCCCGAAGGATCTTACGAACTGGATGCAATCAATAAATACTTGAAACGGGAAATGTTGCAACGATATCCAACTGAACGTGATTCAGGGAACGATGACCAATATCCGCTCATCATACGTGCTAACAATAATACGATGAAGAGTGAAATATACTGCTCCTATAAGATCAATTTTACGAAATCCAATAACATAGGATCGCTACTTGGATTTTCTCTAAACCGTATTCTCCCACCTAAAACGTGGCATGAGTCTGACGCTCCTGTGAAAATCATAAGCATCAACGTGATCAGAGTGGAATGTAGCATAACAGCTGGATCATACAGTAATGACAAACCCGTACACATTATTCACGAATTTTCACCTAGGGTTCCTCCAGGTTATAAGATCTCAGAAACTCCACCGCGAGTCATTTATCTTCCGATCGTCGTGCGACGAATAGATGATTTAGAAGTACGTCTAGTGGATCAAAACAATCGTTTGATTGATTTTCGTGGAGAAGAAATCACTGTTAGACTGCATGTAAGACGGCGGGACCCGCGCATCTACGAATAAGTGTTGTATTATGCTTGTCTATAACAAAACGGACGAACCTCCAATCGCTACAAAAAATACGTTCATCGACACAGTAATTCGATCTCGCGCCACACCATCGTCGAGGGAGAAGAACCTGAGCTTGCAGAACATACGTTTTCTACAATCGTTGGGATTTGTTGTAAAGCAATAATGTCTGACATTTTGGCCATTGGCAATGCGCCAACTTCTGATAACCGTATAACTAAGATAGAAGTGCACACATATAATCCCTATGCTAATACTACTCTCGGAAATAGTGATGAAATAAGGATACCGATACACCAGCAGGATCTGTATACGCTACCGTGTGAGAGTTTCTTGTACATTGAAGGAAAAGTCATTTCAGAAGAAACTCCACCTGACGGTACAAGCAACAATGTTACTCTCGATACCAATTGCGCTGCTTTCATGTTTGATGAAATTCGCTATGAACTGAACGGAGTTGAAATAGACCGCTGTAGAAATCCTGGAATAACAACCTCGTTAAAAACATATGTATCCATCTCTCCTGGAAAAAGTAAAGCATTGGCCACCGCAGGCTGGTATCGAAAACTGGATGGCGAAGATTTCAATTTCTGCATACCATTCAATATGCTATTTGGTTTCGGTGAAGATTATAACAAGATTACCGTTAACGTGCGTCAAGAGTTGGTCTTAATTCGATCGCGAAACGATCTAAACGCGTTGAATGGTTCTAATACTTTAAAACCTAAAATCGAATTATTCAAAGTTCAGTGGCGTATGCCACACATAAGTCTGGAAGAAGTAACCAAATTGTCATTATTACACATTCTCGAGAGAGGGCAAATGATACCTATGAGTTTCCGCTCTTGGGATCTATATGAATATCCACATTTACAAACAACTACGAAGCATACGTGGGCGATAAAGACGGTAACACAATTGGAGAAACCTCGCTTCATCATATTCGCATTGCAGAATGATAGGAAGAATCAATTGCATAAGAGTGCTAATCATTTCGATGATTGTAAACTGTCAAACATACGGTTGTACCTAAATTCCGAATCGTATCCATATGATGATCTAAACTTGAATTTTGAAAAGAATAAGTATGCGATACTTTACGACATGTATGCTAAATTTCAAAACTCATATTATGGTAATCGATCCAGTGAGCCGCTACTGGATGAATTAGAGTTCTTATCACGAGGCCCATTTGTGGTCATAGACTGTTCTCGTCAAAACGAATCTGTTAAAAGTGCAACCATTGATGTGCGCATAGATTTCGAGTGCAGAGATAATGTGCCTGTGAATACAGCTGCATACTGCTTAATCATACACGATCGTATAGTCGAGTATAGTCCGTTGACCAACGTCGTACGCAGAATACTTTAACAAGCGGTGGGTGCATGATGTCCCGTGTATCGTTCGTTGATCTACAAGGTTTCAAGACAGGGTCAAACGATTTTATTGTAAAGGAAGCAGCCATTTTACAAGATGGAAATAAACTATTGCACTGGATATTCGAGCCACCATTTGAATTCCATCGATTGAATGCTACTGAAGCACGTCAGGTTCGATGGTTAACGCGCAAACATCATGGAATCGGTTGGGCAGACGGGTATGTTTCGTACAAAACAGCTGGAAGTTGTTTGAAACTGGCTCTTGAAAATACGCAGCAAGTCATTGTCAGGGGATTGGAAAAGAAAAAATGGTTATGGAAGTTAACTGGAATAGAAGCTCTTGATGTGGATCTGGAGGATGTTCCAAGATTATCGTTGATGCCAAAGGGATTGCATAGATGTGCATTCCATACTGGTGTATGTGCCATGGAAAATGTATTTAAACTATGTAAATTGTATACTGAGCGACATGAACCATGATTTTTTAATAAATTGTATTATTTAACAAAAAAATTGCTTTACTAGACCTTCGCTTATGTCAGTTCTATAGCGCGAGTATATTTTGCAAAGTGAGCATATTTTGCAAACTTGGAAAATGATGCAAGAGAGGGAAGGGGGGTTTACCTGCATCCGGTATCATGTTTCAAGGACAGTTTCCCACGGGGACACACGTGCACGTTATAGCGCGAGCATATTTTGCAAAGTCAGCATATTTTTTGCAAACTTGGAATTTTGCAAAACTTGGAAGGTGATGCAGGCGAGGGAGGGGATATACATGCATCCGGTATCATGTTTCAAGGACAGTTTCCCACAAGAACGCCAAACGTGTTCGAACTTGCTATAGCGCGAGCATATTTTGCAAAGTCAGCATATTTTTTTTGCAAACTTGGAAGATGATGCAAGCAAGGGAAGGGGCTTTACCTGCATCCTGTATCATCTTTCAAAAAGTGTTAGCATGATACCCCCCCCCCCCCCTCCCATCCTTCAGAAACTGGAGAGAATGGGGAGTAAGAGAGGCTATAAAACGCTATTGTTGGTTAGATCGACACAGTGTCAACTATGTGGTCCGCAAATGTCAATTCTCGAGCAGCGCGAGAGAATAATGAGTTCAATCCTCCGAAATTACACACACAGTAAGTATTCCAACAACTGCAAAAAAATACTGTTCATAATTGTTTCTTTGTATCTATTGAAAAAAAATTTCTCTCCTAATTGTTTCTTTTCTTATCAGGGTTGATAATACAGAACAGAGGATCACGCGTGCGGTGCGTATATTGGGTAGAAGATATCCATTGACGAATACATGCTACAAATATCTCGACATTGGAGTTCGAATTGGTGGTTGCTGTCACGTTGAGTTGGCTATAGGAGACAATCGTGGCAATGAAATTCAATTCTCTATGGCTACGTGGAAAGATTTTCTACGAAAGGGAGAAGATATTCTGCAGAACATTGTCAACTTAGGGAATGCTGTGAAAGTTGGTGATATAACCATGGATTTCTGTCGCATAAATGATTATGTGAAGGTTGCAAAATTATCGAATTCGACTAAGTGTATACAGATTACTGAGAAAACGATGAGAAAATTGTTTGACTTAGAATATTGTATTGATCACATGTACTCATGGCTATCTGAGAACCTATATTCTATACAGACAAAATATTGTAAGTTTATGCAAATAATATCTAATGTAACCGATGATTTTGCAAAAACAATTATTGAAAATGAAGATTTTGAACGCAATTCATTAATAGACGCCGAATTGTTGGCTTTAGGATTAGATGTAATGCTAATAAAATAAAATTGAAAGGTTATTCCAGCATTTTATGTGTGATTTTTTTCATTTCCTGTCTCGAGATTCCTGTCCATTCCTAACGGGTATAATATTTCATAAAAAATATCAAGATCTATCAAATAGCGTCATAAACGAAAACATGCTGTTGTTGCAGTTTTTGTGTGCACGTGTTTATGGATGCGCGTGTCAAAAGCTGTGAGAGTTATGGAATTGGTGGGGATTCCTGCGGAGGTGGCGAGGGTAAGAGAGAGACTATGAAACACCCATTGTCGGTTAGATCGGCAAAGTGTCAACACGTGTGGTTCGCAACCATCTACCGCTAGAAGTGGTGGGGTTTCTGCGAAGGTGGTAAGGGAAGGATTTTACCACCACCACCATCACTTACAGGTGGAGAAGGCTATGAAACGCCATTGTCGGATAGATCGGCAAAGAGTCAACACGTGTGGTCTGCACCCATCTACCGCTTGTGACGTCACAGAAGTGGTGGGGTTTCTGCGAAGGTGGTAAGGGAAGGATCTTACCACCACCACCACCATCACTTACAGGTGGAGAAGGCTATGAAACGCCACACCAACTTCCGTGACGTCACATCCTGCGAACCACATAGTTGATACTTTATGAGATGACACTTCTTCATGACCCCCCCCCCCCTCCCATGGGGGGGGGGAGGGATTACCCTGGGTGGGTTAATGACCCAAGGGGTGGGGTGATTGGGTCAATGACCCTGGGGTGTGAGGGGGGGGGTAGATACCCCTTCCGAGGGAGTGGCAATGCCCCCCCCCTGGGGGGGGTTTGCGGGAGAGGGGGTTTCCCCCTCTCCCCATGGGGGGAACCACCCTGGTCTAGAAAAGACATAGTATACCTACTTGCGTTATACGTTATGCCTTATGCGTTATGCGTTATTCGTTATGAGTAATGAGTTATAAGTTATGCGTTATGCGTTATGCTTTATGCGTTATGCGTTATGCGTTATGCGTTATGCGTTATGCGTTATGCGTTATGCGTTATGCGTTATGCGTTATGCGTTATGCGTTATGCGTTATGCGTTATGCGTTATGCGTTATGCGTTATGCGTTATGCGTTATGCGTTATGCGTTATGCGTGATCCGACATGCGTTATGCATTTTGCGTTATGCGTTATTCGTTATGAGTTATGAGTTATAAGTTATGCATAATGCGTTATGCGTTATGCGTTATGCATTATGCTTTATCCGTTATGCGTTATGCGTTATGCTTTATGCGTTATGCGTTATGCGTTATGCGTTATGCGTTATGCGTTATGCCTTATGCGTTATGCGTTATTCGTTATGCGATATGCGTCATGCATCAAGCCTTATGCGATATGCGATATGCGTCATGCATCAAGCCTTATGCGTTATGGGTTATGCGTTAACGTTATGCGTTATGCGTTATGATTTATGCTTTATGCGTTATGCGTTATGCGTGATCCGACATGCGTAATGCATTTTGCGTTATGCGTTATTCGTTATGAGTTATGAGTTATAAGTTATGCGTAATGCGTTATGCGTTATGCGTTATGCATTATGCTTTATCCGTTATGCGTTATGCGTTATGCTTTATGCGTTATGCGTTATGCGTTATGCGTTATGCGTTATGCGTGATCCGTTATGCGTTATGCGTTATGCGTTATGCGTTATGCGTTATGCGTTATGCGTTATGCGTTACTCCTTACGAGTTATGAGTTATAAGTTATGCGTAATGCGTTATGCGTTATGCGTTATGCTTTATGCGTTATGCGTTATGCGTTATGCGTTATGCGTTATGCGTTATGCGTTATGCGTTATGCGTTATGCGTGATCCGTTATGCGTTATGCGTTATGCGTTATGCGTTATGCGTTATGCGTTATGCGTTATGCGTTATGCGTTATGCGTTATGCGTTATGCTTTATGCGTTATGCGTTATGCGTTATGCTTTATGCGTTATTCGTTATGCGTTATGCGTTATGCGTTATGCGTTATGCGTTATGCGTTATGCATTATGCGTTATGCGTTATGCGTTATGCGTTATGCTTTATGCGTTATGCGTTATGCGTTATGCGTTATTCGTTATGCGTTATGCGTTATGCGTTATGCGTTATGCGTTATGCGTTATGCCTTATGCGTTATGCGTTATGCGTTATGCGTTATGCGTTATGCGTTATGCGTTATGCGTTATGCGTTATGCGTTATGTGTAATGAGTTATAAGTTATGCGTTATGCGTTATGCGTTATGCGTTATGCGTTATGCGTTATGCGTTATGCGTTATGCGTTATGCGTTATGCGTTATGCGTTATACGGTATGCGTTATGCGTTATGCGTTATGCGTTATGCGTTATGCGTTATGCGTTATGCGTTATGCGTTATGCGTTATGCGTTATGCGTTATGCGTTATGCGTTATGCGTTATGCGTTATGCGTTATGCGTTATGCGTTATGCGTTATGCGTTATGCGTTATGCGTTATGCGTTATGCGTTATGCGTTATGCGTTATGCTTTATGCGTTATGCGTTACTCCTTATGAGTTATGAGTTATAAGTTATGCGTAATGCGTTATGCTTTATGCGTTATGCGTTATGAGTTAAGCGGTATGCGTTATGCGTTATGCGTTATGCGTTTTGCGGTATTCGTTATGCGTTGTGCATTATGCGTTATGCGTTGTGCATTATGGGTTATGATTTATGCGTTATGCGTTGTGCATTATGGGTTATGATTTATGCCTTATGCATTATGCGTTATTCGTTATGAGTAATGAGTTATAAGTTATGCGTTATGCGTTATGCGTTATGCGTTATGCGTTATGCGTTATGCGTTATGCGTTATGCGTTATGCGTTATACGGTATGCGTTATGCGTTATGCGTTATGCGTTATGCGTTATGCGTTATGCGTTATGCGTTATGCGTTATGCGTTATGCGTTATGCGTTATGCGTTATGCGTTATGCGTTATGCGTTATGCGTTATGCGTTATGCGTTATGCGTTATGCGTTGTGCGTTATGCGTTATGCGTTATGCGTTATGCTTTATGCGTTATGCGTTACTCCTTATGAGTTATGAGTTATAAGTTATGCGTAATGCGTTATGCTTTATGCGTTATGCGTTATGAGTTAAGCGGTATGCGTTATGCGTTATGCGTTATGCGTTATGCGTTTTGCGGTAATCGTTATGCGTTGTGCATTATGCGTTATGCGTTGTGCATTATGGGTTATGATTTATGCGTTATGCGTTGTGCATATTGGGTTATGATTTATGCGTTATGCGATATGAGTTATGCGTTATGCGTTATGCGTTATGCGTTATGCGTTATGCTTTATGCGTCATGCGTGATCCGTTATGCGTTAGGCGTTATGCGATTTGCGGTATTCGTTAAGCGTTGTGCATTATGCGTTATGCGTTATGCGTTATGGGTTATGGGTTATGCGTTATGCTTTATGCGTTATTCATTTTGCGTTATGCGTTATTCGTTATGAGTTATGAGTTATAAGTTATGCGTAATTTGTTATGCATTATACGTTATGCGTTATGCGTTATGCGTTATGCTTTATGCGTTATGCGTTACTCCTTATGAGTTATGAGTTATAAGTTATGCGTAATGCGTTATGCGTTATGCGTTATGCTTTATGCGTTATGCGTTATGCGTTATGCGTTATGCGTTATGCGTTATGCGTTATGCGTTATGCCTGATCCGTTATGCGTTATGCGTTATGCGTTATGCGTTATGCGTTATTCGTGATCCGACATGCGTTATGCATTTTGCGTTATGCGTTATTCGTTATGAGTTATGAGTTATGCGTTATGCGTTGTGCGTTATACGTTTGCGTCATGCATCAAGCCTTATGCGATATGCGATATGCGTCATGCATCAAGCCTTATGCGATATGCGATATGCGTCATGCATCAAGCCTTATGCGTTATGGGTTATGCGTTAACGTTATGCGTTATGCGTTATGCGTTATGCGATATGCGTTATGCGTTATGCGTTATGCGTTATGCGTTATGCGTTATGCGTTATGCGTGATCCGTTATGCGTTATGCGTTATGCGTTATGCGTTATGCGTTATGCGTTATGCGTTACTCCTTACGAGTTATGAGTTATAAGTTATGCGTAATGCGTTATGCGTTATGCGTTATGCTTTATGCGTTATGCGTTATGCGTTATGCGTTATGCGTTATGCGTTATGCGTTATGCGTTATGAGTAATGAGTTATAAGTTATGCGTTATGCGTTATGCGTTATGCGTTATGCGTTATGCGTTATGCGTTATGCGTTATGCGTTATGCGTTATGCGTTATGCGTTATGCGTTATACGGTATGCGTTATGCGTTATGCGTTATGCGTTATGCGTTATGCGTTATGCGCTATGCGTTATGCGTTATGCGTTATGCGTTATGCGTTATGCGTTATGCGTTATGCGTTATGCGTTATGCGTTATGCGTTATGCGTTATGCGTTATGCGTTATGCGTTATGCGTTATGCGTTATGCGTTATGCGTTATGCTTTATGCGTTATGCGTTACTCCTTATGAGTTATGAGTTATAAGTTATGCGTAATGCGTTATGCTTTATGCGTTATGCGTTATGAGTTAAGCGGTATGCGTGATCCGACATGCGTTATGCATTTTGCGTTATGCGTTATTCGTTATGAGTTATGAGTTATAAGTTATGCATAATGCGTTATGCGTTATGCGTTATGCATTATGCTTTATCCGTTATGCGTTATGCGTTATGCTTTATGCGTTATGCGTTATGCGTTATGCGTTATGCGTTATGCGTTATGCCTTATGCGTTATGCGTTATTCGTTATGAGTAATGAGTTATAAGTTATGCGTTATGCGTTATGCGTTATGCGTTATGCGTTATGCGTTATGCGTTATGCGTTATGCGTTATGCGTTATGCGTTATGCGTTATACGGTATGCGTTATGCGTTATGCGTTATGCGTTATGCGTTATGCGTTATGCGTTATGCGTTATGCGTTATGCGTTATGCGTTATGCGTTATGCGTTATGCGTTATGCGTTATGCGTTATGCGTTATGCGTTATGCGTTATGCGTTGTGCGTTATGCGTTGTGCGTTATGCGTTATGCGTTATGCGTTATGCTTTATGCGTTATGCGTTACTCCTTATGAGTTATGAGTTATAAGTTATGCGTAATGCGTTATGCTTTATGCGTCATGCGTGATTCGTTATGCGTTAGGTGTTATGCGATTTGCGGTATTCGTTAAGCGTTGTGCATTATGCGTTATGCGTTATGCGTTATGGGTTATGGGTTATGCGTTATGCTTTATGCGTTATTCATTTTGCGTTATGCGTTATTCGTTATGAGTTATGAGTTATAAGTTATGCGTAATTTGTTATGCATTATACGTTATGCGTTATGCGTTATGCGTTATGCTTTATGCGTTATGCGTTACTCCTTATGAGTTATGAGTTATAAGTTATGCGTAATGCGTTATGCGTTATGCGTTATGCTTTATGCGTTATGCGTTATGCGTTATGCGTTATGCGTTATGCGTTATGCGTTATGCCTGATCCGTTATGCGTTATGCGTTATGCGTTATGCGTTATGCGTTATGCGTTATGCGTGATCCGACATGCGTTATGCATTTTGCGTTATGCGTTATTCGTTATGAGTTATGAGTTATGCGTTATGCGTTGTGCGTTATACGTTTGCGTCATGCATCAAGCCTTATGCGATATGCGATATGCGTCATGCATCAAGCCTTATGCGTTATGGGTTATGCGTTAACGTTATGCGTTATGCGTTATGCGTTATGCGTTATGCGTTATGCGTTATGCGTTATGCTTTATGCGTTATGCGTTACTCCTTATGAGTTATGAGTTATAAGTTATGCGTAATTCGTTATGCGTTATGCGTTATGCGTTATGCTTTATGCGTTATGCGTGATCCGTTATGCGTTATGCTTTATGCGTCATGCGTGATCCGTTATGCGTTAGGCGTTATGCGATTTGCGGTATTCGTTAAGCGTTGTGCATTATGCGTTATGCGTTATGCGTTAAGGGTTATGGGTTATGCGTTATGCTTTATGCGTTATTCATTTTGCGTTATGCGTTATTCGTTATGAGTTATGAGTTATAAGTTATGCGTAATTTGTTATGCCTTATGAGTTATGCATTATGCGTTATGCGTTATGCATAATGCGTTATACGTTATGTATTATGCGTAATGCCTTATGCGTTATGCGATATGCGTCATGCATCAAGCCTTATGCGATATGCGATATGCGTCATATATCAAGCCTTATGCGATATGCGATATGCGTCATGCATCAAGCCTTATGCGTTATGGGTTATGCGTTAACGTTATGCGTTATGCGTTATGCGTTATGCGTTATGCGTTATGCGTTATGCTTTATGCGTTATGCGTTACTCCTTATGAGTTATGAGTTATAAGTTATGCGTAATGCGTTATGCGTTATGCGTTATGCTTTATGCGTTATGCATTATGCGTTATGCGTTATGCGTTATGCATTATGCGTTATGCCTGATCCGTTATGCGTTATGCGTTATGCGTTATGCGTTATGCGTTATGCGTTATGCGTTATGCGTGATCCGACATGCGTTATGCATTTTGCGTTATGCGTTATTCGTTATGAGTTATGAGTTATGCGTTATGCGTTGTGCGTTATACGTTTGCGTCATGCATCAAGCCTTATGCGATATGCGATATGCGTCATGCATCAAGCCTTATGCGTTATGGGTTATGCGTTAACGTTATGCGTTATGCGTTATGCGTTATGCGTTATGCGTTATGCGTTATGCGTTATGCTTTATGCGTTATGCGTTACTCCTTATGAGTTATGAGTTATAAGTTATGCGTAATTCGTTATGCGTTATGCGTTATGCTTTATGCGTTATGCGTGATCCGTTATGCGTTATGCGTTATGCGTTATGCGTTATGCGTTATGCGTTATGCGTTATGCTTTATGCGTTATGCGTTACTCCTTATGAGTTATGAGTTATAAGTTATGCGTTATGCGTTATGCGTTATGCGTTATGCGTTATGCGTGATCCGTTATGCGTTATGCGTTATGCGTTATGCGTTATGCGTTATGCGTGATCCGACATGCGTTATGCATTTTGCGTTATGCGTTATTCGTTATGAGTTATGAGTTATGCGTTATGCGTTGTGCGTTATACGTTTGCGTTATGCGTTATGCGTTATGCGTTATGCGTCATGCGTTATGCGTTATGCGTTATGCGTTATGCGTTATGCGTTATGCGTTATGCGTTATGCGTTATGCGTTATGCGTTATGCGTTATGCGTTATGCGTTATGCGTTATGCGTTATGCGTTATGCGTTATGCGTTATGCTTTATGCGTTATGCATTATGCGTTATGCGTTATGCGATATGCGTTATGCGTTATGCGTTATGCGTTATGCGTTATGCGTTATGCGTTATGCGTTATGCGTTATGCGTGATCCGTTATGCGTTATGCGTTATGCGTTATGCGTTATGCGTTATGCGTTATGCGTTATGCGTTATGCGTTATGCGTTATGCGTTATGCGTTATGCGTTATGCGTTATGCTTTATGCGTTATGCGTTACGCCTTATGAGTTATGAGTTATAAGTTATGCGTTATTCGTTATGCGTTATGCGTTATGCGTTATGCGTTATGCGTTATGCGTTATGCCTTATGCGTTATGCGTTATGCGTTATGCGTTATGCGTTATGCGTTATGCGTTATGCGTTATGCGTTATGCGTTATGAGTAATGAGTTATAAGTTATGCGTTATGCGTTATGCGTTATGCATTATGCGTTATGCGTTATGCGTTATGCGTTATGCGTTATGCGTTATGCGTTATGCGTTATGCGTTATACGGTATGCGTTATGCGTTATGCGTTATGCGTTATGCGTTATGCGTTATGCGTTATGCGTTATGCGTTATGCGTTATGCGTTATGCGTTATGCGTTATGCGTTATGCGTTATGCGTTATGCGTTATGCGTTATGCGTTATGCGTTATGCGTTATGCGTTATGCGTTATGCGTTACGCGTTATGCGTTATGCGTTATGCGTTATGCTTTATGCGTTATGCGTTACTCCTTATGAGTTATGAGTTATAAGTTATGCGTAATGCGTTATGCTTTATGCGTTATGCGTTATGAGTTAAGCGGTATGCGTTATGCGTTATGCGTTATGCGTTTTGCGTTATTCGTTATGCGTTGTGCATTATGCGTTATGCGTTGTGCATTATGGGTTATGATTTATGCGTTATGCGTTGTGCATTATGGGTTATGATTTATGCGTTATGCGATATGAGTTATGCGTTATGCGTTATGCGTTATGCGTTATGCTTTATGCGTCATGCGTGATCCGTTATGCGTTAGGCGTTATGCGATTTGCGGTATTCGTTAAGCGTTGTCCGTTATGCGTTATGCGTTATGCGTTATGGGTTATGGGTTATGCGTTATGCTTTATGCGTTATTCATTTTGCGTTATGCGTTATTCGTTATGAGTTATGAGTTATAAGTTATGCGTAATGCGTTATGCCTTATGAGTTATGCATTATGCGTTATGCGTTATGCATAATGCGTTATACGTTATGCCTTATGCGTTATGCGTTATTCGTTATGAGTAATGAGTTATAAGTTATGCGTTATGCGTTATGCTTTATGCGTTATGCGTTATGCGTTATGCGTTATGCGTTATGCGTTATGCGTTATGCGTTATGCGTTATGCGTTATGCGTTATGCGTTATGCGTTATGCGTTATGCGTTATGCGTTATGCGTTATGCGTTATGCGTTATGCGTTATGCGTTATGCGTTATGCGTTATGCGTGATCCGACATGCGTTATGCATTTTGCGTTATGCGTTATTCGTTATGAGTTATGAGTTATAAGTTATGCATAATGCGTTATGCGTTATGCGTTATGCATTATGCTTTATCCGTTATGCGTTATGCGTTATGCTTTATGCGTTATGCGTTATGCGTTATGCGTTATGCGTTATGCGTTATGCCTTATGCGTTATGCGTTATTCGTTATGCGATATGCGTCATGCATCAAGCCTTATGCGATATGCGATATGCGTTATGAGTTAAGCGGTATGCGTTATGCGTTATGCGTTATGCGTTTTGCGGTATTCGTTATGCGTTGTGCATTATGCGTTATGCGTTGTGCATTATGGGTTATGATTTATGCGTTATGCGTTGTGCATTATGGGTTATGATTTATGCGTTATGCGATATGAGTTATGCGTTATGCGTTATGCGTTATGCGTTATGCTTTATGCGTCATGCGTGATCCGTTATGCGTTAGGCGTTATGCGATTTGCGGTATTCGTTAAGCGTTGTCCATTATGCGTTATGCGTTATGCGTTATGGGTTATGGGTTATGCGTTATGCTTTATGCGTTATTCATTTTGCGTTATGCGTTATTCGTTATGAGTTATGAGTTATAAGTTATGCGTAATGCGTTATGCCTTATGAGTTATGCATTATGCGTTATGCGTTATGCATAATGCGTTATACGTTATGCCTTATGCGTTATGCGTTATTCGTTATGAGTAATGAGTTATAAGTTATGCGTTATGCGTTATGCTTTATGCGTTATGCGTTATGCGTTATGCGTTATGCGTTATGCGTTATGCGTTATGCGTTATGCGTTATGCGTTATGCGTTATGCGTTATGCGTTATGCGTTATGCGTTATGCGTTATGCGTTATGCGTTATGCGTTATGCGTTATGCGTTATGCGTTATGCGTTATGCGTTATGCGTGATCCGACATGCGTTATGCATTTTGCGTTATGCGTTATTCGTTATGAGTTATGAGTTATAAGTTATGCATAATGCGTTATGCGTTATGCGTTATGCATTATGCTTTATCCGTTATGCGTTATGCGTTATGCGTTATGCGTTATGCGTTATGCGTTATGCGTTATGCGTTATGCGTTATGCGTTATGCGTTATGCGTTATTCGTTATGCGATATGCGTCATGCATCAAGCCTTATGCGATATGCGATATGCGTCATGCATCAAGCCTTATGCGTTATGGGTTATGCGTTAACGTTATGCGTTATGCGTTATGATTTATGCTTTATGCGTTATGCGTTATGCGTGATCCGACATGCGTAATGCATTTTGCGTTATGCGTTATTCGTTATGAGTTATGAGTTATAAGTTATGCGTAATGCGTTATGCGTTATGCGTTATGCATTATGCTTTATCCGTTATGCGTTATGCGTTATGCTTTATGCGTTATGCGTTATGCGTTATGCGTTATGCGTTATGAATTATGCGTTATGCGTTATGCGTTATGCGTTATGCGTTATGCGTTATTCGTTATGAGTAATGAGTTATAAGTTATGCGTTATGCGTAATGCGTTATGCGTTATGCGTTATGCGTTATGCGTTATGCTTTATGCGTTATGCGTTATGCGTTATGCTTTATGCGTTATTCGTTATGCGTTATGCGTTATGCGTTATGCGTTATGCGTTATGCGTTATGCGTTATGCATTATACGTTATGCGTTATGCGTTATGCTTTATGCGTTATGCGTTATGCGTTATGCGTTATGCGTTATGCGTTATGCTTTATGCGTTATGCGTTATGCGTTATGCGTTATGCGTTATGCGTTATGCGTTATGCTTTATGCGTTATGCGTTACTCCTTATGAGTTATGAGTTATAAGTTATGCGTAATGCGTTATGCGTTATGCGTTATGCATTATTCTTTATCCGTTATGCGTTATGCGTTATGCTTTATGCGTTATGCGTTATGCGTTATGAGTAATGAGTTATAAGTTATGCGTTATGTGTTATTCGTTATGAGTAATGAGTTATAAGTTATGCGTTATGCGTTATGCTTTATGCGTTATGCGTTATGCGTTATGCGTTATGCTTTATGCGTTATGCGTTACTCCTTATGAGTTATGAGTTTTAAGTTATGCGTAATGCGGTATGCGTTATACGTTATACGTTATGCGTTATGCGTTATGCGTTATGCGTTATGCGTTATGCGTTATGCGTTATGCGTTATTCGTTATGCGTTATGCTTTATGCGTTATGCGTTATGCGTTATGCATTATGCTTTATCCGTTATGCGTTATGCGTTATGCTTTATGCGTTATGCGTTATGCGTTATGCGTTATGCGTTATGAATTATGCCTTATGCGTTATGCGTTATGCGTTATGCGTTATGCGTTATTCGTTATGAGTAATGAGTTATAAGTTATGCGTTATGCGTTATGCGTTATGCGTTATGCCTTATGCGTTATGCGTTATTCGTTATGAGTAATGAGTTATAAGTTATGCGTTATGCGTTATGCTTTATGCGTTATGCGTTATGCGTTATGCGTTATGCGTTATGCGTTTTGCGTTATGCGTTATGCGTTATGCTTTATGCGTTATGCGTTATGCGTTATGCGTTATGCGTTATGCGTTATGCGTTATGCGTTATGCGTTATGCATTATGCTTTATCCGTTATGTTTTATGCGTTATGCTTTATGCGTTATGCGTTATGCGTTATGCGTTATGCGTTATGCGTTATGCGTTATGCTTTATGCGTTATGCGTTACTCCTTATGAGTTATGAGTTATAAGTTATGCGTAATGCGTTATGCGTTATGCATTATTCTTTATCCGTTATGCGTTATGCGTTATGCTTTATGCGTTATGCGTTATGCGTTATGAGTAATGAGTTATAAGTTATGCGTTATGCGTTATTCGTTATGAGTAATGAGTTATAAGTTATGCGTTATGCGTTATGCTTTATGCGTTATGCGTTATGCGTTATGCTTTATGCGTTATGCGTTACTCCTTATGAGTTATGAGTTATAAGTTATGCGTAATGCGGTATGCGTTATACGTTATACGTTATGCGTTATGCGTTATGCGTTATGCGTTATGCGTTATGCGTTATGCGTTATGCGTTATGCGTTATTCGTTATGCGTTATGCTTTATGCGTTATGCGTTATGCGTTATGCGTTGTGCGTTATGCGTTATGCGTT
This sequence comes from Lasioglossum morio, assembly GCA_916610235.2. Classification (NCBI taxonomy): domain Eukaryota; kingdom Metazoa; phylum Arthropoda; class Insecta; order Hymenoptera; family Halictidae; genus Lasioglossum; species Lasioglossum morio. The sequence continues at coordinate 36,035 of CAKAJA020000248.1, read as the reverse complement.
ATGCGTTATGCGTTATGCGTTATGCGTTATGCCTTATGCGTTATGCGTTATTCGTTATGAGTAATGAGTTATAAGTTATGCGTTATGCGTTATGCTTTATGCGTTATGCGTTATGCGTTATGCTTTATGCGTTATGCGTTATGCGTTATGCGTTATGCGTTATGCGTTATGCGTTATGCGTTATGCGTTATGCGTTATGCGTTATGCGTTATGCGTTATGCGTTATGCGTGATCCGACATGCGTTATGCATTTTGCGTTATGCGTTATTCGTTATGAGTTATGAGTTATAAGTTATGCATAATGCGTTATGCGTTATGCGTTATGCATTATGCTTTATGCGTTATGCTTTATGCGTTATGCGTTATGCGTTATGCGTTATGCGTTATGCGTTATGCGTTATGCCTTATGCGTTATGCGTTATTCGTTATGAGTAATGAGTTATAAGTTATGCGTTATGCGTTATGCTTTATGCGTTATGCGTTATGCGTTATGCGTTATGCGTTATGCGTTATGCGTTATGCGTTATGCGTTATGCGTTATGCGTTATGCGTTATGCGTTATGCGTTATACGGTATGCGTTATGCGTTATGCGTTATGCGTTATGCGTTATGCGTTATGCGTTATGCGTTATGCGTTATGCGTTATGCGTTATGCGTTATGCGTTATGCGTTATGCGTTATGCGTTATGCGTTATGCGTTATGCGTTATGCGTTATGCGTTGTGCGTTATGCGTTATGCGTTATGCGTTATGCTTTATGCGTTATGCGTTACTCCTTATGAGTTATGAGTTATAAGTTATGCGTAATGCGTTATGCTTTATGCGTTATGCGTTATGAGTTAAGCGGTATGCGTTATGCGTTATGCGTTATGCGTTATGCGTTTTGCGGTAATCGTTATGCGTTGTGCATTATGCGTTATGCGTTGTGCATTATGGGTTATGATTTATGCGTTAAGCGTTGTGCATATTGGGTTATGATTTATGCGTTATGCGATATGAGTTATGCGTTATGCGTTATGCGTTATGCGTTATGCGTTATGCTTTATGCGTCATGCGTGATCCGTTATGCGTTAGGCGTTATGCGATTTGCGGTATTCGTTAAGCGTTGTGCATTATGCGTTATGAGTTATGCGTTATGGGTTATGGGTTATGCGTTATGCTTTATGCGTTATTCATTTTGCGTTATGCGTTATTCGTTATGAGTTATGAGTTATAAGTTATGCGTAATTTGTTATGCATTATACGTTATGCGTTATGCGTTATGCGTTATGCTTTATGCGTTATGCGTTACTCCTTATGAGTTATGAGTTATAAGTTATGCGTAATGCGTTATGCGTTATGCGTTATGCTTTATGCGTTATGCGTTATGCGTTATGCGTTATGCGTTATGCGTTATGCCTGATCCGTTATGCGTTATGCGTTATGCGTTATGCGTTATGCGTTATGCGTTATGCGTGATCCGACATGCGTTATGCATTTTGCGTTATGCGTTATTCGTTATGAGTTATGAGTTATGCGTTATGCGTTATGCGTTATACGTTTGCGTCATGCATCAAGCCTTATGCGATATGCGATATGCGTCATGCATCAAGCCTTATGCGATATGCGATATGCGTCATGCATCAAGCCTTATGCGTTATGGGTTATGCGTTAACGTTATGCGTTATGCGTTATGCGTTATGCGATATGCGTTATGCGTTATGCGTTATGCGTTATGCGTTATGCGTTATGCGTTATGCGTGATGCGTTATGCGTTATGCGTTATGCGTTATGCGTTATGCGTTATGCGTTATGCGTTACTCCTTACGAGTTATGAGTTATAAGTTATGCGTAATGCGTTATGCGTTATGCGTTATGCTTTATGCGTTATGCGTTATGCGTTATGCGTTATGCGTTATGCGTTATGCGTTATGCGTTATGAGTAATGAGTTATAAGTTATGCGTTATGCGTTATGCGTTATGCGTTATGCGTTATGCGTTATGCGTTATGCGTTATGCGTTATGCGTTATGCGTTATGCGTTATGCGTTATGCGTTATACGGTATGCGTTATGCGTTATGCGTTATGCGTTATGCGTTATGCGTTATGCGTTATGCGTTATGCGTTATGCGTTATGCGTTATGCGTTATGCGTTATGCGTTATGCGTTATGCGTTATGCGTTATGCGTTATCCGTTATGCGTTATGCGTTATGCGTTATGCGTTATGCGTTATGCGTTATGCGTTATGCGTTATGCGTTATGCTTTATGCGTTATGCGTTACTCCTTATGAGTTATGAGTTATAAGTTATGCGTAATGCGTTATGCTTTATGCGTTATGCGTTATGAGTTAAGCGGTATGCGTTATGCGTTATGCGTTATGCGTTTTGCGGTATTCGTTATGCGTTGTGCATTATGCGTTATGCGTTGTGCATTATGGGTTATGATTTATGCGTTATGCGTTGTGCATTATGGGTTATGATTTATGCGTTATGCGATATGAGTTATGCGTTATGCGTTATGCGTTATGCGTTATGCTTTATGCGTCATGCGTGATCCGTTATGCGTTAGGCGTTATGCGATTTGCGGTATTCGTTAAGCGTTGTCCATTATGCGTTATGCGTTATGCGTTATGGGTTATGGGTTATGCGTTATGCTTTATGCGTTATTCATTTTGCGTTATGCGTTATTCGTTATGAGTTATGAGTTATAAGTTATGCGTAATGCGTTATGCCTTATGAGTTATGCATTATGCGTTATGCGTTATGCATAATGCGTTATACGTTATGCCTTATGCGTTATGCGTTATTCGTTATGAGTAATGAGTTATAAGTTATGCGTTATGCGTTATGCGTTATGCGTTATGCGTTATGCGTTATGCGTTATGCGTTATGCGTTATGCGTTATGCGTTATGCGTTATGCGTTATGCGTTATGCGTTATGCGTTATGCGTTATGCGTGATCCGACATGCGTTATGCATTTTGCGTTATGCGTTATTCGTTATGCGTTATGAGTTATGCGTTATGCGTTGTGCGTTATACGTTTGCGTCATGCATCAAGCCTTATGCGATATGCGATATGCGTCATGCATCAAGCCTTATGCGATATGCGATATGCGTCATGCATCAAGCCTTATGCGTTATGGGTTATGCGTTAACGTTATGCGTTATGCGTTATGCGTTATGCGATATGCGTTATGCGTTATGCGTTATGCGTTATGCGTTATGCGTTATGCGTTATGCGTGATCCGTTATGCGTTATGCGTTATGCGTTATGCGTTATGCGTTATGCGTTATGCGTTACTCCTTACGAGTTATGAGTTATAAGTTATGCGTAATGCGTTATGCGTTATGCGTTATGCTTTATGCGTTATGCGTTATGCGTTATGCGTTATGCGTTATGCGTTATGCGTTATGCGTTATGAGTAATGAGTTATAAGTTATGCGTTATGAGTAATGAGTTATAAGTTATGCGTTATGCGTTATGCGTTATGCGTTATGCGTTATGCGTTATGCGTTATGCGTTATGCGTTATGCGTTATGCGTTATGCGTTATGCGTTATGCGTTATACGGTATGCGTTATGCGTTATGCGTTATGCGTTATGCGTTATGCGTTATGCGTTATGCGTTATGCGTTATGCGTTATGCGTTATGCGTTATGCGTTATGCGTTATGCGTTATGCGTTATGCGTTATGCGTTATGCGTGATCCGTTATGCGTTATGCGTTATGCGTTATGCGTTATGCGTTATGCGTTATGCGTTACTCCTTACGAGTTATGAGTTATAAGTTATGCGTAATGCGTTATGCGTTATGCGTTATGCTTTATGCGTTATGCGTTATGCGTTATGCGTTATGCGTTATGCGTTATGCGTTATGCGTTATGAGTAATGAGTTATAAGTTATGCGTTATGCGTTATGCGTTATGCGTTATGCGTTATGCGTTATGCGTTATGCGTTATGCGTTATGCGTTATGCGTTATGCGTTATGCGTTATGCGTTATGCGTTATGCGTTATGCGTTATACGGTATGCGTTATGCGTTATGCGTTATGCGTTATGCGTTATGCGTTATGCGTTATGCGTTATGCGTTATGCGTTATGCGTTATGCGTTATGCGTTATGCGTTATGCGTTATGCGTTATGCGTTATGCGTTATGCGTTACGCGTTATGCGTTATGCGTTATGCGTTATGCTTTATGCGTTATGCGTTACTCCTTATGAGTTATGAGTTATAAGTTATGCGTAATGCGTTATGCTTTATGCGTTATGCGTTATGAGTTAAGCGGTATGCGTTATGCGTTATGCGTTATGCGTTTTGCGGTATTCGTTATGCGTTGTGCATTATGCGTTATGCGTTGTGCATTATGGGTTATGATTTATGCGTTATGCGTTGTGCATTATGGGTTATGATTTATGCGTTATGCGATATGAGTTATGCGTTATGCGTTATGCGTTATGCGTTATGCTTTATGCGTCATGCGTGATCCGTTATGCGTTAGGCGTTATGCGATTTGCGGTATTCGTTAAGCGTTGTCCATTATGCGTTATGCGTTATGCGTTATGGGTTATGGGTTATGCGTTATGCTTTATGCGTTATTCATTTTGCGTTATGCGTTATTCGTTATGAGTTATGAGTTATAAGTTATGCGTAATGCGTTATGCCTTATGAGTTATGCATTATGCGTTATGCGTTATGCATAATGCGTTATACGTTATGCCTTATGCGTTATGCGTTATTCGTTATGAGTTATGAGTTATAAGTTATGCGTTATGCGTTATGCTTTATGCGTTATGCGTTATGCGTTATGCGTTATGCGTTATGCGTTATGCGTTATGCGTTATGCGTTATGCGTTATGCGTTATGCGTTATGCGTTATGCGTTATGCGTTATGCGTTATGCGTTATGCGTTATGCGTTATGCGTTATGCGTTATGCGTTATGCGTTATGCGTGATCCGACATGCGTTATGCATTTTGCGTTATGCGTTATTCGTTATGAGTTATGAGTTATAAGTTATGCATAATGCGTTATGCGTTATGCGTTATGCATTATGCTTTATCCGTTATGCGTTATGCGTTATGCTTTATGCGTTATGCGTTATGCGTTATGCGTTATGCGTTATGCGTTATGCGTTATGCGTTATGCGTTATTCGTTATGCGATATGCGTCATGCATCAAGCCTTATGCGATATGCGATATGCGTCATGCATCAAGCCTTATGCGTTATGGGTTATGCGTTAACGTTATGCGTTATGCGTTATGATTTATGCTTTATGCGTTATGCGTTATGCGTGATCCGACATGCGTAATGCATTTTGCGTTATGCGTTATTCGTTATGAGTTATGAGTTATAAGTTATGCGTAATGCGTTATGCGTTATGCGTTATGCATTATGCTTTATCCGTTATGCGTTATGCGTTATGCTTTATGCGTTATGCGTTATGCGTTATGCGTTATGCGTTATGAATTATGCCTTATGCGTTATGCGTTATGCGTTATGCGTTATGCGTTATTCGTTATGAGTAATGAGTTATAAGTTATGCGTTATGCGTAATGCGTTATGCGTTATGCGTTATGCGTTATGCGTTATGCTTTATGCGTTATGCGTTATGCGTTATGCTTTATGCGTTATTCGTTATGCGTTATGCGTTATGCGTTATGCGTTATGCGTTATGCGTTATGCGTTATGCATTATACGTTATGCGTTATGCGTTATGCTTTATGCGTTATGCGTTATGCGTTATGCGTTATGCGTTATGCGTTATGCTTTATGCGTTATGCGTTATGCGTTATGCGTTATGCGTTATGCGTTATGCGTTATGCTTTATGCGTTATGCGTTACTCCTTATGAGTTATGAGTTATAAGTTATGCGTAATGCGTTATGCGTTATGCGTTATGCATTATTCTTTATCCGTTATGCGTTATGCGTTATGCTTTATGCGTTATGCGTTATGCGTTATGAGTAATGAGTTATAAGTTATGCGTTATGTGTTATTCGTTATGAGTAATGAGTTATAAGTTATGCGTTATGCGTTATGCTTTATGCGTTATGCGTTATGCGTTATGCTTTATGCGTTATGCGTTACTCCTTATGAGTTATGAGTTTTAAGTTATGCGTAATGCGGTATGCGTTATACGTTATACGTTATGCGTTATGCGTTATGCGTTATGCGTTATGCGTTATGCGTTATGCGTTATGCGTTATTCGTTATGCGTTATGCTTTATGCGTTATGCGTTATGCGTTATGCATTATGCTTTATCCGTTATGCGTTATGCGTTATGCTTTATGCGTTATGCGTTATGCGTTATGCGTTATGCGTTATGAATTATGCCTTATGCGTTATGCGTTATGCGTTATGCGTTATGCGTTATTCGTTATGAGTAATGAGTTATAAGTTATGCGTTATGCGTTATGCGTTATGCGTTATGCCTTATGCGTTATGCGTTATTCGTTATGAGTAATGAGTTATAAGTTATGCGTTATGCGTTATGCTTTATGCGTTATGCGTTATGCGTTATGCGTTATGCGTTATGCGTTTTGCGTTATGCGTTATGCGTTATGCTTTATGCGTTATGCGTTATGCGTTATGCGTTATGCGTTATGCGTTATGCGTTATGCGTTATGCGTTATGCATTATGCTTTATCCGTTATGTTTTATGCGTTATGCTTTATGCGTTATGCGTTATGCGTTATGCGTTATGCGTTATGCGTTATGCGTTATGCTTTATGCGTTATGCGTTACTCCTTATGAGTTATGAGTTATAAGTTATGCGTAATGCGTTATGCGTTATGCATTATTCTTTATCCGTTATGCGTTATGCGTTATGCTTTATGCGTTATGCGTTATGCGTTATGAGTAATGAGTTATAAGTTATGCGTTATGCGTTATTCGTTATGAGTAATGAGTTATAAGTTATGCGTTATGCGTTATGCTTTATGCGTTATGCGTTATGCGTTATGCTTTATGCGTTATGCGTTACTCCTTATGAGTTATGAGTTATAAGTTATGCGTAATGCGGTATGCGTTATACGTTATACGTTATGCGTTATGCGTTATGCGTTATGCGTTATGCGTTATGCGTTATGCGTTATGCGTTATGCGTTATTCGTTATGCGTTATGCTTTATGCGTTATGCGTTATGCGTTATGCGTTGTGCGTTATGCGTTATGCGTTATGCGTTATGCGTTATGCGTTATGCGTTATGCCTTATGCGTTATGCGTTATTCGTTATGAGTAATGAGTTATAAGTTATGCGTTATGCGTTATGCTTTATGCGTTATGCGTTATGCGTTATGCTTTATGCGTTATGCGTTATGCGTTATGCGTTATGCGTTATGCGTTATGCGTTATGCGTTATGCGTTATGCGTTATGCGTTATGCGTTATGCGTTATGCGTTATGCGTGATCCGACATGCGTTATGCATTTTGCGTTATGCGTTATTCGTTATGAGTTATGAGTTATAAGTTATGCATAATGCGTTATGCGTTATGCGTTATGCATTATGCTTTATGCGTTATGCTTTATGCGTTATGCGTTATGCGTTATGCGTTATGCGTTATGCGTTATGCGTTATGCCTTATGCGTTATGCGTTATTCGTTATGAGTAATGAGTTATAAGTTATGCGTTATGCGTTATGCTTTATGCGTTATGCGTTATGCGTTATGCGTTATGCGTTATGCGTTATGCGTTATGCGTTATGCGTTATGCGTTATGCGTTATGCGTTATGCGTTATACGGTATGCGTTATGCGTTATGCGTTATGCGTTATGCGTTATGCGTTATGCGTTATGCGTTATGCGTTATGCGTTATGCGTTATGCGTTATGCGTTATGCGTTATGCGTTATGCGTTATGCGTTATGCGTTATGCGTTATGCGTTATGCGTTATGCGTTGTGCGTTATGCGTTATGCGTTATGCGTTATGCTTTATGCGTTATGCGTTACTCCTTATGAGTTATGAGTTATAAGTTATGCGTAATGCGTTATGCTTTATGCGTTATGCGTTATGAGTTAAGCGGTATGCGTTATGCGTTATGCGTTATGCGTTATGCGTTTTGCGGTAATCGTTATGCGTTGTGCATTATGCGTTATGCGTTGTGCATTATGGGTTATGATTTATGCGTTAAGCGTTGTGCATATTGGGTTATGATTTATGCGTTATGCGATATGAGTTATGCGTTATGCGTTATGCGTTATGCGTTATGCGTTATGCTTTATGCGTCATGCGTGATCCGTTATGCGTTAGGCGTTATGCGATTTGCGGTATTCGTTAAGCGTTGTGCATTATGCGTTATGCGTTATGCGTTATGGGTTATGGGTTATGCGTTATGCTTTATGCGTTATTCATTTTGCGTTATGCGTTATTCGTTATGAGTTATGAGTTATAAGTTATGCGTTATTTGTTATGCATTATACGTTATGCGTTATGCGTTATGCGTTATGCTTTATGCGTTATGCGTTACTCCTTATGAGTTATGAGTTATAAGTTATGCGTAATGCGTTATGCGTTATGCGTTATGCTTTATGCGTTATGCGTTATGCGTTATGCGTTATGCGTTATGCGTTATGCCTGATCCGTTATGCGTTATGCGTTATGCGTTATGCGTTATGCGTTATGCGTTATGCGTGATCCGACATGCGTTATGCATTTTGCGTTATGCGTTATTCGTTATGAGTTATGAGTTATGCGTTATGCGTTGTGCGTTATACGTTTGCGTCATGCATCAAGCCTTATGCGATATGCGATATGCGTCATGCATCAAGCCTTATGCGATATGCGATATGCGTCATGCATCAAGCCTTATGCGTTATGGGTTATGCGTTAACGTTATGCGTTATGCGTTATGCGTTATGCGATATGCGTTATGCGTTATGCGTTATGCGTTATGCGTTATGCGTTATGCGTTATGCGTTATGCGTTATGCGTTATGCGTTATGCGTTATGCGTTATGCGTTATGCGTTATGCGTTACTCCTTACGAGTTATGAGTTATAAGTTATGCGTAATGCGTTATGCGTTATGCGTTATGCTTTATGCGTTATGCGTTATGCGTTATGCGTTATGCGTTATGCGTTATGCGTTATGCGTTATGAGTAATGAGTTATAAGTTATGCGTTATGCGTTATGCGTTATGCGTTATGCGTTATGCGTTATGCGTTATGCGTTATGCGTTATGCGTTATGCGTTATGCGTTATGCGTTATGCGTTATACGGTATGCGTTATGCGTTATGCGTTATGCGTTATGCGTTATGCGTTATGCGTTATGCGTTATGCGTTATGCGTTATGCGTTATGCGTTATGCGTTATGCGTTATGCGTTATGCGTTATGCGTTATGCGTTATCCGTTATGCGTTATGCGTTATGCGTTATGCGTTATGCGTTATGCGTTATGCGTTATGCGTTATGCGTTATGCTTTATGCGTTATGCGTTACTCCTTATGAGTTATGAGTTATAAGTTATGCGTAATGCGTTATGCTTTATGCGTTATGCGTTATGAGTTAAGCGGTATGCGTTATGCGTTATGCGTTATGCGTTTTGCGGTATTCGTTATGCGTTGTGCATTATGCGTTATGCGTTGTGCATTATGGGTTATGATTTATGCGTTATGCGTTGTGCGTTATGGGTTATGATTTATGCGTTATGCGATATGAGTTATGCGTTATGCGTTATGCGTTATGCGTTATGCTTTATGCGTCATGCGTGATCCGTTATGCGTTAGGCGTTATGCGATTTGCGGTATTCGTTAAGCGTTGTCCATTATGCGTTATGCGTTATGCGTTATGGGTTATGGGTTATGCGTTATGCTTTATGCGTTATTCATTTTGCGTTATGCGTTATTCGTTATGAGTTATGAGTTATAAGTTATGCGTAATGCGTTATGCCTTATGAGTTATGCATTATGCGTTATGCGTTATGCATAATGCGTTATACGTTATGCCTTATGCGTTATGCGTTATTCGTTATGAGTAATGAGTTATAAGTTATGCGTTATGCGTTATGCTTTATGCGTTATGCGTTATGCGTTATGCGTTATGCGTTATGCGTTATGCGTTATGCGTTATGCGTTATGCGTTATGCGTTATGCGTTATGCGTTATGCGTTATGCGTGATCCGACATGCGTTATGCATTTTGCGTTATGCGTTATTCGTTATGCGTTATGCGTTATGCGTTATGCGTTGTGCGTTATACGTTTGCGTCATGCATCAAGCCTTATGCGATATGCGATATGCGTCATGCATCAAGCCTTATGCGATATGCGATATGCGTCATGCATCAAGCCTTATGCGTTATGGGTTATGCGTTAACGTTATGCGTTATGCGTTATGCGTTATGCGTTATGCGTTATGCGTTATGCGTTATGCGTTATGCGTTATGCGTTATGCGTTATGCGTGATCCGTTATGCGTTATGCGTTATGCGTTATGCGTTATGCGTTATGCGTTATGCGTTACTCCTTATGAGTTATGAGTTATAAGTTATGCGTAATGCGTTATGCGTTATGCGTTATGCTTTATGCGTTATGCGTTATGCGTTATGCGTTATGCGTTATGCGTTATGCGTTATGCGTTATGAGTAATGAGTTATAAGTTATGCGTTATGCGTTATGCGTTATGCGTTATGCGTTATGCGTTATGCGTTATGCGTTATGCGTTATGCGTTATGCGTTATGCGTTATGCGTTATGCGTTATACGGTATGCGTTATGCGTTATGCGTTATGCGTTATGCGTTATGCGTTATGCGTTATGCGTTATGCGTTATGCGTTATGCGTTATGCGTTATGCGTTATGCGTTATGCGTTATGCGTTATGCGTTATGCGTTATGCGTTATGCGTTATGCGTTATGCGTTATGCGTTATGAGTTATGCGTTATGCGTTATGCGTTATGCGTTATGCGTTATGCTTTATGCGTTATGCGTTACTCCTTATGAGTTATGAGTTATAAGTTATGCGTAATGCGTTATGCTTTATGCGTTATGCGTTATGAGTTAAGCGGTATGCGTTATGCGTTATGCGTTATGCGTTTTGCGGTATTCGTTATGCGTTGTGCATTATGCGTTATGCGTTGTGCATTATGGGTTATGATTTATGCGTTATGCGTTGTGCATTATGGGTTATGATTTATGCGTTATGCGATATGAGTTATGCGTTATGCGTTATGCGTTATGCTTTATGCGTCATGCGTGATCCGTTATGCGTTAGGCGTTATGCGATTTGCGGTATTCGTTAAGCGTTGTCCATTATGCATTATGCGTTATGCGTTATGGGTTATGGGTTATGCGTTATGCTTTATGCGTTATTCATTTTGCGTTATGCGTTATTCGTTATGAGTTATGAGTTATAAGTTATGCGTAATGCGTTATGCCTTATGAGTTATGCATTATGCGTTATGCGTTATGCATAATGCGTTATACGTTATGCCTTATGCGTTATGCGTTATTCGTTATGAGTAATGAGTTATAAGTTATGCGTTATGCGTTATGCTTTATGCGTTATGCGTTATGCGTTATGCGTTATGCGTTATGCGTTATGCGTTATGCGTTATGCGTTATGCGGTATGCGTTATGCGTTATGCGTTATGCGTTATGCGGTATGCGTTATGCGTTATGCGTTATGCGTTATGCGTTATGCGTGATCCGACATGCGTTATGCATTTTGCGTTATGCGTTATTCGTTATGAGTTATGAGTTATAAGTTATGCATAATGCGTTATGCGTTATGCGTTATGCATTATGCTTTATCCGTTATGCGTTATGCGTTATGCTTTATGCGTTATGCGTTATGCGTTATGCGTTATGCGTTATGCGTTATGCCTTATGCGTTATGCGTTATTCGTTATGAGTAATGAGTTATAAGTTATGCGTTATGCGTTATGCGTTATGCGTTATGCGTTATGCGTTATGCGTTATGCGTTATGCGTTATGCGATATGCGTTATGCGTTATACGGTATGCGTTATGCGTTATGCGTTATGCGTTATGCGTTATGCGTTATGCGTTATGCGTTATGCGTTATGCGTTATGCGTTATGCGTTATGCGTTATGCGTTATGCGTTATGCGTTATGCGTTATGCGTTATGCGTTATGCGTTATGCGTTATGCGTTGTGCGTTATGCGTTATGCGTTATGCGTTATGCTTTATGCGTTATGCGTTACTCCTTATGAGTTATGAGTTATAAGTTATGCGTAATGCGTTATGCTTTATGCGTTATGCGTTATGAGTTATGCGGTATGCGTTATGCGTTATGCGTTATGCGTTATGCGTTTTGCGGTAATCGTTATGCGTTGTGCATTATGCGTTATGCGTTGTGCATTATGGGTTATGATTTATGCGTTATGCGTTGTGCATATTGGGTTATGATTTATGCGTTATGCGATATGAGTTATGCGTTATGCGTTATGCGTTATGCGTTATGCGTTATGCGTTATGCGTTATGCGTTATGCGTGATCCGTTATGCGTTAGGCGTTATGCGATTTGCGGTATTCGTTAAGCGTTGTGCATTATGCGTTATGCGTTATGCGTTATGGGTTATGGGTTATGCGTTATGCTTTATGCGTTATTCATTTTGCGTTATGCGTTATTCGTTATGAGTTATGAGTTATAAGTTATGCGTAATTTGTTATGCATTATACGTTATGCGTTATGCGTTATGCGTTATGCTTTATGCGTTATGCGTTACTCCTTATGAGTTATGAGTTATAAGTTATGCGTAATGCGTTATGCGTTATGCGTTATGCTTTATGCGTTATGCGTTATGCGTTATGCGTTATGCGTTATGCGTTATGCGTTATGCCTGATCCGTTATGCGTTATGCGTTATGCGTTATGCGTTATGCGTTATGCGTTATGCGTGATCCGACATGCGTTATGCATTTTGCGTTATGCGTTATTCGTTATGAGTTATGAGTTATGCGTTATGCGTTGTGCGTTATACGTTTGCGTCATGCATCAAGCCTTATGCGATATGCGATATGCGTCATGCATCAAGCCTTATGCGTTATGGGTTATGCGTTAACGTTATGCGTTATGCGTTATGCGTTATGCGTTATGCGTTATGCGTTATGCGTTATGCTTTATGCGTTATGCGTTACTCCTTATGAGTTATGAGTTATAAGTTATGCGTAATTCGTTATGCGTTATGCGTTATGCGTTATGCTTTATGCGTTATGCGTGATCCGTTATGCGTTATGCTTTATGCGTCATGCGTGATCCGTTATGCGTTAGGCGTTATGCGATTTGCGGTATTCGTTAAGCGTTGTGCATTATGCGTTATGCGTTATGCGTTATGGGTTATGGGTTATGCGTTATGCTTTATGCGTTATTCATTTTGCGTTATGCGTTATTCGTTATGAGTTATGAGTTATAAGTTATGCGTAATTTGTTATGCCTTATGAGTTATGCATTATGCGTTATGCGTTATGCATAATGCGTTATACGTTATGTGTTATGCGTAATGCCTTATGCGTTATGCGATATGCGTCATGCATCAAGCCTTATGCGATATGCGATATGCGTCATGCATCAAGCCTTATGCGATATGCGATATGCGTCATGCATCAAGCCTTATGCGTTATGGGTTATGCGTTAACGTTATGCGTTATGCGTTATGCGTTATGCGTTATGCGTTATGCGTTATGCTTTATGCGTTATGCGTTACTCCTTATGAGTTATGAGTTATAAGTTATGCGTAATGCGTTATGCGTTATGCGTTATGCTTTATGCGTTATGCGTTATGCGTTATGCGTTATGCGTTATGCGTTATGCGTTATGCCTGATCCGTTATGCGTTATGCGTTATGCGTTATGCGTTATGCGTTATGCGTTATGCGTTATGCGTGATCCGACATGCGTTATGCATTTTGCGTTATGCGTTATTCGTTATGAGTTATGAGTTATGCGTTATGCGTTGTGCGTTATACGTTTGCGTCATGCATCAAGCCTTATGCGATATGCGATATGCGTCATGCATCAAGCCTTATGCGTTATGGGTTATGCGTTAACGTTATGCGTTATGCGTTATGCGTTATGCGTTATGCGTTATGCGTTATGCGTTATGCTTTATGCGTTATGCGTTACTCCTTATGAGTTATGAGTTATAAGTTATGCGTAATTCGTTATGCGTTATGCGTTATGCTTTATGCGTTATGCGTGATCCGTTATGCGTTATGCGTTATGCGTTATGCGTTATGCGTTATGCGTTATGCGTTATGCGTTATGCTTTATGCGTTATGCGTTACTCCTTATGAGTTATGAGTTATAAGTTATGCGTTATGCGTTATGCGTTATGCGTTATGCGTTATGCGTTATGCGTGATCCGTTATGCGTTATGCGTTATGCGTTATGCGTTATGCGTGATCCGACATGCGTTATGCATTTTGCGTTATGCGTTATTCGTTATGAGTTATGAGTTATGCGTTATGCGTTGTGCGTTATACGTTTGCGTTATGCGTTATGCGTTATGCGTTATGCGTTATGCGTCATGCGTTATGCGTTATGCGTTATGCGTTATGCGTTATGCGTTATGCGTTATGCGTCATGCGTTATGCGTTATGCGTTATGCGTTATGCGTTATGCGTTATGCTTTATGCGTTATGCATTATGCGTTATGCGTTATGCGATATGCGTTATGCGTTATGCGTTATGCGTTATGCGATATGCGTTATGCGTTATGCGTTATGCGTTATGCGTTATGCGTGATCCGTTATGCGTTATGCGTTATGCGTTATGCGTTATGCGTTATGCGTTATGCGTGATCCGACATGCGTTATGCATTTTGCGTTATGCGTTATGCGTTATGCGTTATGCGTTATGCGTTATGCGTTATGCGTTATGCGTTATGCGTTATGCGTTATGCGTTATGCTTTATGCGTTATGCGTTACTCCTTACGAGTTATGAGTTATAAGTTATGCGTAATGCGTTATGCGTTATGCGTTATGCTTTATGCGTTATGCGTTATGCGTTATGCGTTATGCGTTATGCGTTATGCGTTATGCGTTATGCGTTATGCGTGATCCGTTATGCGTTATGCGTTATGCGTTATGCGTTATGCGTTATGCGTTATGCGTTATGCTTTATGCGTTATGCGTTACTCCTTATGAGTTATGAGTTATAAGTTATGCGTAATGCGTTATGCGTTATGCGTTATGCTTTATGCGTTATGCGTTATGCGTTATGCGTTATGCGTTATGCGATATGCGTTATGCGTGATCCGTTATGCGTTATGCGTTATGCGTTATGCGTTATGCGTTATGCGTGATCCGACATGCGTTATGCGTTATGCGTTATGCTTTATGCGTTATGCGTTACTCCTTATGAGTTATGAGTTATAAGTTATGCGTAATGCGTTATGCGTTATGCGTTATGCTTTATGCGTTATGCGTTATGCGTTATGCGTTATGCGTTATGCGTTATGCGATATGCGTTATGCGTTATGCGTTATTCGTTATGAGTAATGAGTTATAAGTTATGCGTTATGCGTTATGCTTTATGCATTATGCGTTATGCGTTATGCGTTATGCGTTATGCGTTATGCGTTATGCGTTATGCGTTATGCTTTATGCGTTATGCGTTACTCCTTACGAGTTATGAGTTATAAGTTATGCGTAATGCGTTATGCGTTATGCGTTATGCTTTATGCGTTATGCGTTATGCGTTATGCGTTATGCGTTATGCGTGATCCGTTATGCGTTATGCGTTATGCGTTATGCGTTATGCGTTATGCGTTATGCGTTATGCGTTATACGTTATGCGTTATGCGTTATGCGTTATGCGTTATGCTTTATGCGTTATGCGTTACTCCTTATGAGTTATGAGTTATAAGTTATGCGTAATGCGTTATGCTTTATGCGTTATGCGTTATGAGTTAAGCGGTATGCGTTATGCGTTATGCGTTTTGCGGTATTCGTTATGCGTTTTGCATTATGCGTTATGCGTTGTGCGTTATGGGTTATGATTTATGCGTTATGCGATATGAGTTATGCGTTATGCGTTATGCGTTATGCGTTATGCTTTATGCGTCATGCGTGATCCGTTATGCGTTAGGCGTTATGCGATTTGCGGTATTCGTTAAGCGTTGTGCATTATGCGTTATGCGTTATGCGTTATGCGTTATGCGTTATGCGTTATGCGTTATGCGTTATGCGTGATCCGTTATGCGTTATGCGTTATGCGTTATGCGTTATGCGTTATGCGTTATGCGTTATGCGTTATGCGTTATGCGTTATGCGTTATGCGTTATGCGTTATGCGTTATACGTTATGTGTTATGCGTTATGCGTTATGCGTTATGCTTTATGCGTTATGCGTTACTCCTTACGAGTTATGAGTTATAAGTTATGCGTAATGCGTTATGCGTTATGCGTTATGCGTTATGCTTTATGCGTTATGCGTTATGCGTTATGGGTTATGGGTTATGCGTTATGCTTTATGCGTTATTCATTTTGCGTTATGCGTTATTCGTTATGAGTTATGAGTTATAAGTTATGCGTAATGCGTTATGCCTTATGAGTTATGCATTATGCGTTATGCGTTATGCATAATGCGTTATACGTTATGTATTATGCGTTATGCCTTATTCGTTATGCGATATGCGTCATGCATCAAGCCTTATGCGATATGCGATATGCGTCATGCATCAAGCCTTATGCGTTATGGGTTATGCGTTAACGTTATGCGTTATGCGTTATGATTTATGCTTTATGCGTTATGCGTTATGCGTGATCCGACATGCGTAATGCATTTTGCGTTATGCGTTATTCGTTATGAGTTATGAGTTATAAGTTATGCGTAATGCGTTATGCGTTATGCGTTATGCATTATGCTTTATCCGTTATGCGTTATGCGTTATGCTTTATGCGTTATGCGTTATGCGTTATGCGTTATGCGTTATGAATTATGCCTTATGCGTTATGCGTTATGCGTTATGCGTTATGCGTTATTCGTTATGAGTAATGAGTTATAAGTTATGCGTTATGCGTAATGCGTTATGCGTTATGCGTTATGCGTTATGCGTTATGCTTTATGCGTTATGCGTTATGCGTTATGCTTTATGCGTTATTCGTTGCGTTATGCGTTATGCGTTATGCGTTATGCGTTATGCGTTATGCATTATACGTTATGCGTTATGCGTTATGCTTTATGCGTTATGCGTTATGCGTTATGCGTTATGCGTTATGCGTTATTCGTTATGCGTTATGCTTTATGCGTTATGCGTTATGCGTTATGCGTTATGCGTTATGCGTTATGCGTTATGCGTTATGCGTTATGCCTTATGCGTTATGCGTTATTCGTTATGAGTAATGAGTTATAAGTTATGCGTTATGCGTTATGCTTTATGCGTTATGCGTTATGCGTTATGCGTTATGCGTTATGCGTTATGCGTTATGCGTTATGCGTTATGCGTTATGCATTATGCTTTATCCATTATGTTTTATGCGTTATGCTTTATGCGTTATGCGTTATGCGTTATGCGTTATGCGTTATGCGTTATGCGTTATGCGTTATGCGTTATGCGTTATGCCTTATGCGTTATGCGTTATTCGTTATGAGTAATGAGTTATAAGTTATGCGTTATGCGTTATGCTTTATGCGTTATGCGTTATGCGTTATGCGTTATGCGTTATGCGTTATGCGTTATGCTTTATGCGTTATGCGTTACTCCTTATGAGTTATGAGTTATAAGTTATGCGTAATGCGTTATGCGTTATGCGTTATGCATTATTCTTTATCAGTTATGCGTTATGCGTTATGCTTTATGCGTTATGCGTTATGCGTTATGAGTAATGAGTTATAAGTTATGCGTTATGCGTTATTCGTTATGAGTAATGAGTTATAAGTTATGCGTTATGCGTTATGCTTTATGCGTTATGCGTTATGCGTTATGCTTTATGCGTTATGCGTTACTCCTTATGAGTTATGAGTTATAAGTTATGCGTAATGCGGTATGCGTTATACGTTATACGTTATGCGTTATGCGTTATGCGTTATGCGTTATGCGTTATGCGTTATGCGTTATGCGTTATTCGTTATGCGTTATGCTTTATGCGTTATGCGTTATGCGTTATGCGTTGTGCGTTATGCGTTATGCGTTATGCGTTATGCGTTATGCGTTATGCCTTATGCGTTATGCGTTATTCGTTATGAGTAATGAGTTATAAGTTATGCGTTATGCGTTATGCTTTATGCGTTATGCGTTATGCGTTATGCGTTATGCGTTATGCGTTATGCGTTATGCGTTATGCGTTATGCGTTATGCGTTATGCGTTATGCGTTATGCGTTATGCGTTATGCGTTATGCGTGATCCGACATGCGTTATGCATTTTGCGTTATGCGTTATGCGTTATTCGTTATGAGTTATGAGTTATAAGTTATGCATAATGCGTTATGCGTTATGCGTTATGCATTATGCTTTATCCGTTATGCGTTATGCGTTATGCTTTATGCGTTATGCGTTATGCGTTATGCGTTATGCGTTATGCGTTATGCGTTATGCCTTATGCGTTATGCGTTATTCGTTATGAGTAATGAGTTATAAGTTATGCGTTATGCGTTATGCTTTATGCGTTATGCGTTATGCGTTATGCGTTATGCGTTATGCGTTATGCGTTATGCGTTATGCGTTATGCGTTATGCGTTATGCGTTATGCGTTATGCGTTATGCGTTATGCGTTATGCGTTATGCGTTATGCGTTATACGGTATGCGTTATGCGTTATGCGTTATGCGTTATGCGTTATGCGTTATGCGTTATGCGTTATGCGTTATGCGTTATGCGTTATGCGTTATGCGTTATGCGTTATGCTTTATGCGTTATGCGTTACTCCTTATGAGTTATGAGTTATAAGTTATGCGTAATGCGTTATGCGTTATGAGTTAAACGGTATGCGTTATGCGTTATGCGTTATGCGTTTTGCGGTATTCGTTATGCGTTGTGCATTATGCGTTATGCGTTGTGCGTTATGGGTTATGATTTATGCGTTATGCGATATGAGTTATGCGTTATGCGTTATGCGTTATGCGTTATGCTTTATGCGTCATGCGTGATCCGTTATGCGTTAGGCGTTATGCGATTTGCGGTATTCGTTAAGCGTTGTGCATTATGCGTTATGCGTTATGCGTTATGGGTTATGGGTTATGCGTTATGCTTTATGCGTTATTCATTTTGCGTTATGCGTTATTCGTTATGAGTTATGAGTTATAAGTTATGCGTAATTTGTTATGCCTTATGAGTTATGCATTATGCGTTATGCGTTATGCATAATGCGTTATACGTTATGTATTATGCGTAATGCCTTATGCGTTATGCGATATGCGTCATGCATCAAGCCTTATGCGATATGCGATATGCGTCATTCATCAAGCCTTATGCGATATGCGATATGCGTCATGCATCAAGCCTTATGCGTTATGGGTTATGCGTTAACGTTATGCGTTATTCGTTATGCGTTATGCGTTATGCGTTATGCGTTATGCGTTATGCTTTATGCGTTATGCGTTACTCCTTATGAGTTATGAGTTATAAGTTATGCGTAATGCGTTATGCGTTATGCGTTATGCTTTATGCGTTATGCGTTATGCGTTATGCGTTATGCGTTATGCGTTTTGCGTTATGCGTGATCCGTTATGCGTTATGCGTTATGCGTTATGCGTTATGCGTTATGCGTGATCCGAGATGTGCTTTACATTTTGCGTTATTCGTTATGAGTTATGAGTTATGCGTTATGCGTTGTGCGTTATACGTTTGCGTTATGCGTTATGCGTTATGCGTTATGCGTTATGCGTCATGCGTTATGCGTTATGCGTTATGCGTTATGCGTTATGCGTTATGCGTTATGCGTTATGCGTTATGCGTTATGCGTTATGCGTTATGCGTTATGCGTTATGCGTTATGCGTTATGCGTTATGCGTTATGCGTTATGCGTTATGCGTTATGCGTTATGCGTTATGCATTTTGCGTTATGCGTAATGCGTTATGCGTTATGCGTTATGCGTTATGCGTTATGCGTTATGCGTTATGCGTTACTCCTTACGAGTTATGAGTTATAAGTTATGCGTAATGCGTTATGCGTTATGCGTTATGCTTTATGCGTTATGCGTTATTCGTTATGCGTTATGCGTTATGCGTTATGCGTGATCCGTTATGCGTTATGCGTTATGCGTTATGCGTTATGCGTTATGCGTTATGCGTTATGCGTTACGCGTTATGCGTTATGCGTTATGCGTGATCCGTTATGCGTTATGCGTTATGCGTTATGCGTTATGCGTTATGCGTTATGCGTTATGCGTTATGCGTTATGCGTTATGCGTTATGCGTTATGCGTTATGCGTTATGCGTTATGCGTTATGCGTTATGCGTTATGCGTTATGCGTTATGCGTTATGCGTTATGCTTTATGCGTTATGCGTTACTCCTTACGAGTTATGAGTTATAAGTTATGCGTAATGCGTTATGCGTTATGCGTTATGCTTTATGCGTTATGCGTTATGCGTTATGCGTTATGCGTTATGCGTTATGCGTTATGCGTGATCCGTTATGCGTTATGCGTTATGCGTTATGCGTTATGCGTTATGCGTTATGCGTTATGCGTTATGCGTTATGCGTTATGCGTTTTGCGGTATTCGTTATGCGTTGTGCATTATGCGTTATGCGTTGTGCGTTATGGGTTATGATTTATGCGTTATGCGATATGAGTTATGCGTTATGCGTTATGCGTTATGCGTTATGCTTTATGCGTCATGCGTGATCCGTTATGCGTTAGGCGTTATGCGATTTGCGGTATTCGTTAAGCGTTGTGCATTATGCGTTATACGTTATGCGTTGTGGGTTATGGGTTATGCGTTATGCTTTATGCGTTATTCATTTTGCGTTATGCGTTATTCGTTATGAGTTATGAGTTATAAGTTATGCGTAATGCGTTATGCCTTATGAGTTATGCATTATGCGTTATGCGTTATGCATAATGCGTTATACGTTATGTATTATGCGTTATGCCTTATGCGTTATGCGATAGGCGTCATGCATCAAGCCTTATGCGATATGCGATATGCGTCATGCATCAAGCCTTATGCGTTATGGGTTATGCGTTAACGTTATGCGTTATGCGTTATGATTTATGCTTTATGCGTTATGCGTTATGCGTGATCCGACATGCGTTATGCATTTTGCGTTATGCGTTATTCGTTATGAGTTATGAGTTATAAGTTATGCGTAATGCGTTATGCGTTATGCGTTATGCATTATGCTTTATCCGTTATGCGTTATGCGTTATGCTTTATGCGTTATGCGTTATGCGTTATGCGTTATGCGTTATGCCTTATGCGTTATGCGTTATGCGTTATGCGTTATGCTTTATGCGTTATGCGTTATGCGTTATGCGTTATGCTTTATGCGTTATGCGTTATGCGTTATGCTTTATGCGTTATTCGTTATGCGTTATGCGTTATGCGTTATGCGTTATGCGTTATGCATTATACGTTATGCGTTATGCGTTATGCTTTATGCGTTATGCGTTATGCGTTATGCGTTATGCGTTATGCGTTATTCGTTATGCGTTATGCTTTATGCGTTATACGTTATGTATTATGCGTAATGCCTTATGCGTTATGCGATATGCGTCATGCATCAAGCCTTATGCGATATGCGATATGCGTCATGCATCAAGCCTTATGCGATATGCGATATGCGTCATGCATCAAGCCTTATGCGTTATGGGTTATGCGTTAACGTTATGCGTTATGCGTTATGCGTTATGCGTTATGCGTTATGCGTTATGCGTTATGCTTTATGCGTTATGCGTTACTCCTTATGAGTTATGAGTTATAAGTTATGCGTAATGCGTTATGCGTTATGCGTTATGCTTTATGCGTTATGCGTTATGCGTTATGCGTTATGCGTTATGCGTTTTGCGTTATGCGTGATCCGTTATGCGTTATGCGTTATGCGTTATGCGTTATGCGTTATGCGTTATGCGTGATCCGACATGCGTTATGCATTTTGCGTTATGCGTTATTCGTTATGAGTTATGAGTTATGCGTTATGCGTTGTGCGTTATACGTTTGCGTTATGCGTTATGCGTTATGCGTTATGCGTTATGCGTCATGCGTTATGCGTTATGCGTTATGCGTTATGCGTTATGCGTTATGCGTTATGCGTTATGCGTTATGCGTTATGCGTTATGCGTTATGCGTTATGCGTTATGCGTTATGCGTTATGCGTTATGCTTTATGCGTTATGCATTATGCGTTATGCGTTATGCGATATGCGTTATGCGTTATGCGTTATGCGTTATGCGTTATGCGTTATGCGTTATGCGTGATCCGTTATGCGTTATGCGTTATGCGTTATGCGTTATGCGTTATGCGTTATGCGTTATGCGTGATCCGACATGCGTTATGCATTTTGCGTTATGCGTTATGCGTTATGCGTTATGCGTTATGCGTTATGCGTTATGCGTTATGCGTTATGCGTTACTCCTTACGAGTTATGAGTTATAAGTTATGCGTAATGCGTTATGCGTTATGCGTTATGCTTTATGCGTTATGCGTTATGCGTTATGCGTTATGCGTTATGCGTTATGCGTTATGCGTTATGCGTTATGCGTGATCCGTTATGCGTTATGCGTTATGCGTTATGCGTTATGCGTTATGCGTTACGCGTTATGCGTTATGCGTTATGCGTGATCCGTTATGCGTTATGCGTTATGCGTTATGCGTTATGCGTTATGCGTTATGCGTTATGCGTTATGCGTTATGCGTTATGCGTTATGCGTTATGCGTTATGCGTTATGCGTTATGCGTTATGCGTTATGCGTTATGCGTTATGCGTTATGCGTTATGCGTTATGCTTTATGCGTTATGCGTTACTCCTTACGAGTTATGAGTTATAAGTTATGCGTAATGCGTTATGCGTTATGCGTTATGCTTTATGCGTTATGCGTTATGCGTTATGCGTTATGCGTTATGCGTTATGCGTTATGCGTGATCCGTTATGCGTTATGCGTTATGCGTTATGCGTTATGCGTTATGCGTTATGCGTTTTGCGGTATTCGTTATGCGTTGTGCATTATGCGTTATGCGTTGTGCGTTATGGGTTATGATTTATGCGTTATGCGATATGAGTTATGCGTTATGCGTTATGCGTTATGCGTTATGCTTTATGCGTCATGCGTGATCCGTTATGCGTTAGGCGTTATGCGATTTGCGGTATTCGTTAAGCGTTGTGCATTATGCGTTATGCGTTATGCGTTATGGGTTATGGGTTATGCGTTATGCTTTATGCGTTATTCATTTTGCGTTATTCGTTATGAGTTATGAGTTATAAGTTATGCGTAATGCGTTATGCCTTATGAGTTATGCATTATGCGTTATGCGTTATGCATAATGCGTTATACGTTATGTATTATGCGTTATGCCTTATGCGTTATGCGATAGGCGTCATGCATCAAGCCTTATGCGATATGCGATATGCGTCATGCATCAAGCCTTATGCGTTATGGGTTATGCGTTAACGTTATGCGTTATGCGTTATGATTTATGCTTTATGCGTTATGCGTTATGCGTGATCCGACATGCGTTATGCATTTTGCGTTATGCGTTATTCGTTATGAGTTATGAGTTATAAGTTATGCGTAATGCGTTATGCGTTATGCGTTATGCATTATGCTTTATCCGTTATGCGTTATGCGTTATGCTTTATGCGTTATGCGTTATAAGTTATGCGTTATGCGTTATGCCTTATGCGTTATGCGTTATGCGTTATGCGTTATGCGTTATTCGTTATGAGTAATGAGTTATAAGTTATGCGTTATGCGTAATGCGTTATGCGTTATGCGTTATGCGTTATGCGTTATGCGTTATGCTTTATGCGTTATGCGTTATGCGTTATGCTTTATGCGTTATTCGTTATGCGTTATGCGTTATGCGTTATGCGTTATGCGTTATGCGTTATGCATTATACGTTATGCGTTATGCGTTATGCTATATGCGTTATGCGTTATGCGTTATGCGTTATGCGTTATGCGTTATGCGTTATTCGTTATGCGTTATGCTTTATGCCTTATGCGTTATGCGTTATGCGTTATGCGTTATGCGTTATGCGTTATGCGTTATGCGTTATGCGTTATGCCTTATGCGTTATGCGTTATTCGTTATGAGTAATGAGTTATAAGTTATGCGTTATGCGTTATGCTTTATGCGTTATGCGTTATGCGTTATGCGTTATGCGTTATGCGTTATGCGTTATGCGTTATGCGTTATGCGTTATGCGTTATGCGTTATGCGTTATGCGTTATGCGTTATGCGTTATGCGTTATGCGTTATGCGTTATGCGTTATGCGTTATGCGTGATCCGACATGCGTTATGCATTTTGCGTTATGCGTTATTCGTTATGAGTTATGAGTTATAAGTTATGCATAATGCGTTATGCGTTATGCGTTATGCATTATGCTTTATCCGTTATGCGTTATGCGTTATGCTTTATGCGTTATGCGTTATGCGTTATGCGTTATGCGTTATGCGTTATGCCTTATGCGTTATGCGTTATTCGTTATGAGTAATGAGTTATAAGTTATGCGTTATGCGTTATGCTTTATGCGTTATGCGTTATGCGTTAAGCGTTATGCGTTATGCGTTATGCGTTATGCGTTATGCGTTATGCGTTATGCGTTAAGCGTTATGCGTTATGCGTTATGCGTTATGCGTTATGCGTTATGCGTTATGCGTTATGCGTTATGCGTTATACGGTATGCGTTATGCGTTATGCGTTATGCGTTATGCGTTATGCGTTATGCGTTATGCGTTATGCGTTATGCGTTATGCGTTATGCGTTATGCGTTATGCGTTATGCGTTATGCGTTATGCGTTATGCGTTATGCGTTCTGCGTTATGCGTTATGCGTTATGCTTTATGCGTTATGCGTTATGCGTTATGCTTTATGCGTTATGCGTTTCTCCTTATGAGTTATGAGTTATAAGTTATGCGTAATGCGTTATGCGTTATGCGTTATGCGTTATGCATTATTCTTTGTCCGTTATGCGTTATGCGTTATGCTTTATGCGTTATGCGTTATGCGTTATGCGTTATTCGTTATGCGTTATGCGTTATGAGTAATGAGTTATAAGTTATGCGTTATGCGTTATTCGTTATGAGTAATGAGTTATAAGTTATGCGTTATGCGTTATGCTTTATGCGTTATGCGTTATGCGTTATGCTTTATGCGTTATGCGTTATGCTTTATGCGTTATGCGTTATGCGTTATGCGTTATGCGTTATGCGTTATGCGTTATGCGTTATGCGTTATGCGTTATGCGTTATGCGTTATACGGTATGTGTTATGCGTTATGCGTTATGCGTTATGCGTTATGCGTTATGCTTTATGCGTTATGCGTTACTCCTTATGAGTTATGAGTTATAAGTTATGCGTAATGCGTTATGCGTTATGCGTTATGCATTATTCTTTATCCGTTATGCGTTATGCGTTATGCTTTATGCGTTATGCGTTATGCGTTATGAGTAATGAGTTATAAGTTATGCGTTATGCGTTATTCGTTATGAGTAATGAGTTATAAGTTATGCGTTATGCGTTATGCGTTATGCGTTATGCGTTATGCGTTATGCTTTATGCGTTATGCGTTACTCCTTATGAGTTATGAGTTATAAGTTATGCGTAATGCGGTATGCGTTATACGTTATACGTTATGCGTTATGCGTTATGCGTTATGCGTTATGCGTTATGCGTTATGCGTTATGCGTTATGCGTTAAGCGTTATGCGTTTTGCTTTATTCGTTATGCGTTGTGCATTATGCGTTATGCGTTATGTGTTATGCTTTATGCGTTATGCGTTATGCGTTACGCTTTATGCGTTATGCATTATGCGTTATGTGTTATGCGTTATGCATTATGCGTTATGCGTTATGCGTGATCCGTTATGCGTTAAGCGTTATGCGTTTTGCTGTATTCGTAATGCGTTGTGCATTATGCGTTATGCGTTATGTGTTATGCGTTATGCGTTATGCGTTATACGTTATGCGTTATGCGTTATGCGTGATCCGTTATGTGTTAGGCGATATACGTTTTGCGGTATTCGTTATGCGTTATGCGTTATGCGTTATCCGTTGTTCGTTATGCGTTATGCGTTGTGCGTTATACGTTTGCGTTATGCGTTATGCGTTATACGGTATGCGTTATGCGTTATGCGTTATACGTTATGTGTTATGCGTGATCCGACATGCGTTATGCATTTTGCGTTATGCGTTATTCGTTATGAGTTTTGAGTTATGCGTTATGCGTTGTGCGTTATACGTTTGCGTTATGCGTTATGCTTTATGCGTTATGCGTTATGCGTCATGCGTTATGCGTTATGCGTTATGCGTTATGCGTTATGCGTTATGCGTTATGCGTTACTCCATATGAGTTATGAGTTATAAGTTATGCGTAATGCGTTATGCGTTATGCGTTATGCTTTATGCGTTATGCGTTATGCGTTATGCGTTATGCGTTATGCGTTATGCGTTATGCGTTATGCGTTATGCGTTATGCGTGATCCGTTATGCGTTATGCGTTATGCGTTATGCGTGATCCGTTATGCGTTATGCGTTATGCGTTATGCCTTATGCGTTATGCGTTATGCGTTATGCGTTATGCGTTATGCGTTATGCGTTATGCGTTATGCGTTATGCTTTATGCGTTATGCGTTACTCCTTATGAGTTATGAGTTATAAGTTATGCGTAATGCGT
This sequence comes from Lasioglossum morio, assembly GCA_916610235.2. NCBI lineage: Eukaryota > Metazoa > Arthropoda > Insecta > Hymenoptera > Halictidae > Lasioglossum > Lasioglossum morio. The sequence goes on along the minus strand of CAKAJA020000248.1, from coordinate 9,322 downwards.
TATGCGTGATCCGACATGCGTTATGCATTTTGCGTTATGCGTTATGCGTTATGCGTTATGCGTTATGCTTTATGCGTTATGCGTTACTCCTTACGAGTTATGAGTTATAAGTTATGCGTAATGCGTTATGCGTTATGCGTTAAGCTTTATGCGTTATGCGTTATGCGTTATGCGTTATGCGTTATGCGTTATGCGTGATCCGTTATGCGTTATGCGTTATGCGTTATGCGTTATGCGTTATGCGTTATGCGTTATGCGTTATGCGTTATGCGTTATGCGTTATGCGTTATGCGTTATGCGTTATGCGTTATGCGTTATGCGTTATGCGTTATGCGTTATGCGTTATGCGTGATCCGTTATGTGTTAGGCGATATACGTTTTGCGGTATTCGTTATGCGTTATGCGTTATGCGTTATCCGTTGTTCGTTATGCGTTATGCGTTGTGCGTTATACGTTTGCGTTATGCGTTATGCGTTATACGGTATGCGTTATGCGTTATGCGTTATACGTTATGTGTTATGCGTGATCCGACATGCGTTATGCATTTTGCGTTATGCGTTATTCGTTATGAGTTTTGAGTTATGCGTTATGCGTTGTGCGTTATACGTTTGCGTTATGCGTTATGCTTTATGCGTTATGCGTTATGCGTCATGCGTTATGCGTTATGCGTTATGCGTTATGCGTTATGCGTTATGCGTTATGCGTTACTCCTTATGAGTTATGAGTTATAAGTTATGCGTAATGCGTTATGCGTTATGCGTTATGCTTTATGCGTTATGCGTTATGCGTTATGCGTTATGCGTTATGCGTTATGCGTTATGCGTTATGCGTTATGCGTTATGCGTGATCCGTTATGCGTTATGCGTTATGCGTTATGCGTGATCCGTTATGCGTTATGCGTTATGCGTTATGCCTTATGCGTTATGCGTTATGCGTTATGCGTTATGCGTTATGCGTTATGCGTTATGCGTTATGCGTTATGCTTTATGCGTTATGCGTTACTCCTTATGAGTTATGAGTTATAAGTTATGCGTAATGCGTTATGCGTGATCCGACATGCGTTATGCATTTTGCGTTATGCGTTATTCGTTATGAGTTTTGAGTTATGCGTTATGCGTTGTGCGTTATACGTTTGCGTTATGCGTTATGCTTTATGCGTTATGCGTTATGCGTCATGCGTTATGCGTTATGCGTTATGCGTTATGCGTTATGCGTTATGCGTTATGCGTTACTCCTTATGAGTTATGAGTTATAAGTTATGCGTAATGCGTTATGCGTTATGCGTTATGCTTTATGCGTTATGCGTTATGCGTTATGCGTTATGCGTTATGCGTTATGCGTTATGCGTTATGCGTTATGCGTTATGCGTGATCCGTTATGCGTTATGCGTTATGCGTTATGCGTGATCCGTTATGCGTTATGCGTTATGCGTTATGCCTTATGCGTTATGCGTTATGCGTTATGCGTTATGCGTTATGCGTTATGCGTTACGCTTTATGCGTTATGCATTATGCGTTATGTGTTATGCGTTATGCATTATGCGTTATGCGTTATGCGTGATCCGTTATGCGTTAAGCGTTATGCGTTTTGCTGTATTCGTAATGCGTTGTGCATTATGCGTTATGCGTTATGTGTTATGCGTTATGCGTTATGCGTTATACGTTATGCGTTATGCGTTATGCGTGATCCGTTATGTGTTAGGCGATATACGTTTTGCGGTATTCGTTATGCGTTATGCGTTATGCGTTATCCGTTGTTCGTTATGCGTTATGCGTTATGCGTTATGCGTTATACGGTATGTGTTATGCGTTATGCGTTATGCGTTATGCGTTATGCGTTATGCGTTATGCGTTTTGCGTTATGCGTTATGCTTTATGCGTTATGCGTTATGCGTTATGCTTTATGCGTTATGCGTTACTCCTTATGAGTTATGAGTTATAAGTTATGCGTAATGCGTTATGCGTTATGCGTTATGCATTATTCTTTATCCGTTATGCGTTATGCGTTATGCTTTATGCGTTATGCGTTATGCGTTATGAGTAATGAGTTATAAGTTATGCGTTATGCGTTATTCGTTATGAGTAATGAGTTATAAGTTATGCGTTATGCGTTATGCTTTATGCGTTATGCGTTATGCGTTATGCTTTATGCGTTATGCGTTACTCCTTATGAGTTATGAGTTATAAGTTATGCGTAATGCGGTATGCGTTATACGTTATACGTTATGCGTTATGCGTTATGCGTTATGCGTTATGCGTTATGCGTTATGCGTTATGCGTTATGCGTTAAGCGTTATGCGTTTTGCTTTATTCGTTATGCGTTGTGCATTATGCGTTATGCGTTATGTGTTATGCTTTATGCGTTATGCGTTATGCGTTACGCTTTATGCGTTATGCATTATGCGTTATGTGTTATGCGTTATGCATTATGCGTTATGCGTTATGCGTGATCCGTTATGCGTTAAGCGTTATGCGTTTTGCTGTATTCGTAATGCGTTGTGCGTTATGCGTTATGCGTTATGCGTTATGCGTTATGCGTTATGCGTTATACGTTATGCGTTATGCGTTATGCGTGATCCGTTATGTGTTAGGCGATATACGTTTTGCGGTATTCGTTATGCGTTATGCGTTATGCGTTATCCGTTGTTCGTTATGCGTTATGCGTTGTGCGTTATACGTTTGCGTTATGCGTTATGCGTTATACGGTATGCGTTATGCGTTATGCGTTATGCGTTATGTGTTATGCGTGATCCGACATGCGTTATGCATTTTGCGTTATGCGTTATTCGTTATGAGTTTTGAGTTATGCGTTATGCGTTGTGCGTTATACGTTTGCGTTATGCGTTATGCTTTATGCGTTATGCGTTATGCGTCATGCGTTATGCGTTATGCGTTATGCGTTATGCGTTATGCGTTATGCGTTATGCGTTACTCCTTATGAGTTATGAGTTATAAGTTATGCGTAATGCGTTATGCGTTATGCGTTATGCTTTATGCGTTATGCGTTATGCGTTATGCGTTATGCGTTATGCGTTATGCGTTATGCGTTATGCGTTATGCGTTATGCGTGATCCGTTATGCGTTATGCGTTATGCGTTATGCGTGATCCGTTATGCGTTATGCGTTATGCGTTATGCCTTATGCGTTATGCGTTATGCGTTATGCGTTATGCGTTATGCGTTATGCGTTATGCGTTATGCGTTATGCTTTATGCGTTATGCGTTACTCCTTATGAGTTATGAGTTATAAGTTATGCGTAATGCGTTATGCGTGATCCGACATGCGTTATGCATTTTGCGTTATGCGTTATGCGTTATGCGTTATGCGTTATGCGTTATGCGTTATGCGTTATGCGTTATGCGTTATGCGTTATGCGTTATGCGTTATGCGTTATGCGTTATGCGTTATGCGTTATGCGTTATGCGTTATGCGTTATGCGTTATGCGTTATGCGTTATGCGTTATGCGTTATGCGTTATGCGTTATGCGTGATCCGTTATGTGTTAGGCGATATACGTTTTGCGGTATTCGTTATGCGTTATGCGTTATGCGTTATCCGTTGTTCGTTATGCGTTATGCGTTGTGCGTTATACGTTTGCGTTATGCGTTATGCGTTATACGGTATGCGTTATGCGTTATGCGTTATACGTTATGTGTTATGCGTGATCCGACATGCGTTATGCATTTTGCGTTATGCGTTATTCGTTATGAGTTTTGAGTTATGCGTTATGCGTTGTGCGTTATACGTTTGCGTTATGCGTTATGCTTTATGCGTTATGCGTTATGCGTCATGCGTTATGCGTTATGCGTTATGCGTTATGCGTTATGCGTTATGCGTTATGCGTTACTCCTTATGAGTTATGAGTTATAAGTTATGCGTAATGCGTTATGCGTTATGCGTTATGCTTTATGCGTTATGCGTTATGCGTTATGCGTTATGCGTTATGCGTTATGCGTTATGCGTTATGCGTTATGCGTTATGCGTTATGCGTTATGCGTTATGCGTGATCCGTTATGCGTTATGCGTTATGCGTTATGCGTGATCCGTTATGCGTTATGCGTTATGCGTTATGCCTTATGCGTTATGCGTTATGCGTTATGCGTTATGCGTTATGCGTTATGCGTTATGCGTTATGCGTTATGCTTTATGCGTTATGCGTTACTCCTTATGAGTTATGAGTTATAAGTTATGCGTAATGCGCTATGCGTGATCCGACATGCGTTATGCATTTTGCGTTATGCGTTATGCGTTATGCGTTATGCGTTATGCTTTATGCGTTATGCGTTATGCGTTATGCGTTATGCGTTATGCGTTATGCTTTATGCGTTATGCGTTATGCGTTATGCGTTATGCGTTATGCGTTATGCGTGATCCGTTATGCGTTATGCGTTATGCGTTATGCGTGATCCGTTATGCGTTATGCGTTATGCGTTATGCCTTATGCGTTATGCGTTATGCGTTATGCGTTATGCGTTATGCGTTATGCGTTATGCGTTATGCGTTATGCGTTATGCTTTATGCGTTATGCGTTATGCGTTATGCGTTATGCGTTATGCGTTATGCGTTATGCGTTATGCGTTATGCGTTATGCGTGATCCGTTATGCGTTATGCGTTATGCGTTATGCGTGATCCGTTATGCGTTATGCGTTATGCGTTATGCCTTATGCGTTATGCGTTATGCGTTATGCGTTATGCGTTATGAGTTATGCGTTATGCGTTATGCGTTATGCTTTATGCGTTATGCGTTACTCCTTATGAGTTATGAGTTATAAGTTATGCGTAATGCGTTATGCGTGATCCGACATGCGTTATGCATTTTGCGTTATGCGTTATGCGTTATGCGTTATGCGTTATGCTTTATGCGTTATGCGTTATGCGTTATGCTTTATGCGTTATGCGTTATGCGTCATGCGTTATGCGTTATGCGTTATGCGTTATGCGTTATGCGTTATGCGTTATGCGTTACTCCTTATGAGTTATGAGTTATAAGTTATGCGTAATGCGTTATGCGTTATGCGTTATGCTTTATGCGTTATGCGTTATGCGTTATGCGTTATGCGTTATGCGTTATGCGTCATGCGTTATGCGTTATGCGTTATGCGTTATGCGTTATGCGTTATGCGTTATGCGTTATGCGTTATGCGTTATGCTTTATGCGTTATGCATTATGCGTTATGCGTTATGCGATATGCGTTATGCGTTATGCGTTATGCGTTATGCGTTATGCGTTATGCGTTATGCGTTATGCGTGATCCGTTATGCGTTATGCGTTATGCGTTATGCGTTATGCGTTATGCGTTATGCGTTATGCGTTATGCGTTATGCGTTATGGGTTATGGGTTATGCGTTATGCTTTATGCGTTATTCATTTTGCGTTATGCGTTATTCGTTATGAGTTATGAGTTATAAGTTATGCGTAATGCGTTATGCCTTATGAGTTATGCATTATGCGTTATGCGTTATGCATAATGCGTTATACGTTATGCGTTATGGGTTATGGGTTATGCGTTATGCTTTATGCGTTATTCATTTTGCGTTATGCGTTATTCGTTATGAGTTATGAGTTATAAGTTATGCGTAATGCGTTATGCCTTATGAGTTATGCATTATGCGTTATGCGTTATGCATAATGCGTTATACGTTATGTATTATGCGTTATGCCTTATGCGTTATGCGATATGCGTCATGCATCAAGCCTTATGCGATATGCGATATGCGTCATGCATCAAGCCTTATGCGTTATGGGTTATGCGTTAACGTTATGCGTTATGCGTTATGATTTATGCTTTATGCGTTATGCGTTATGCGTGATCCGACATGCGTTATGCATTTTGCGTTATGCGTTATTCGTTATGAGTTATGAGTTATAAGTTATGCGTAATGCGTTATGCGTTATGCGTTATGCATTATGCTTTATCCGTTATGCGTTATGCGTTATGCGTTATGCGTTATGCGTTATGCGTTATGCGTTATGCGTTATGCCTTATGCGTTATGCGTTATGCGTTATGCGTTATGCGTTATTCGTTATGAGTAATGAGTTATAAGTTATGCGTTATGCGTAATGCGTTATGCGTTATGCGTTATGCGTTATGCGTTATGCGTTATGCGTTATGCGTTATGCGTTATGCTTTATGCGTTATTCGTTATGCGTTATGCGTTATGCGTTATGCGTTATGCGTTATGCGTTATACGTTATGCCTTATGCGTTATGCTTTATGCGTTATGCGTTATGCGTTATGCGTTATGCGTTATTCGTTATGCGTTATGCTTTATGCGTTATGCGTTATGCGTTATGCGTTATGCGTTATGCGTTATGCGTTATGCGTTATGCGTTATGCCTTATGCGTTATGCGTTATTCGTTATGAGTAATGAGTTATAAGTTATGCGTTATGCGTTATGCTTTATGCGTTATGCGTTATGCGTTATGCGTTATGCGTTATGCGTTATGCGTTATGCGTTATGCGTTATGCGTTATGCGTTATGCGTTATGCGTTATGCGTTATGCGTTATGCTTTATGCGTTATGCGTTACTCCTTATGAGTTATGAGTTATAAGTTATGCGTAATGCGTTATGCTTTATGCGTTATGCGTTATGAGTTAAGCGGTATGCGTTATGCGTTATGCGTTTTGCGGTATTCGTTATGCGTTGTGAATTATGCGTTATGCGCTGTGCGTTATGGGTTATGATTTATGCGTTATGCGATATGAGTTATGCGTTATGCGTTATGCGTTATGCGTTATGCTTTATGCGTCATGCGTGATCCGTTATGCGTTAGGCGTTATGCGATTTGCGGTATTCGTTAAGCGTTGTGCATTATGCGTTATGCGTTATGCGTTATGGGTTATGGGTTATGGGTTATGCGTTATGCTTTATGCGTTATTCATTTTGCGTTATGCGTTATTCGTTATGAGTTATGAGTTATAAGTTATGCGTAATTTGTTATGCCTTATGAGTTATGCATTATGCGTTATGCGTTATGCATAATGCGTTATACGTTATGTATTATGCGTAATGCCTTATGCGTTATGCGATATGCGTCATGCATCAAGCCTTATGCGTTATGGGTTATGCGTTAACGTTATGCGTTATGCGTTATGCGTTATGCGTTATGCGTTATGCGTTATGCGTTATGCTTTATGCGTTATGCGTTACTCCTTATGAGTTATGAGTTATAAGTTATGCGTAATGCGTTATGCGTTATGCGTTATGCTTTATGCGTTATGCGTTATGCGTTATGCGTTATGCGTTATGCGTTATGCGTGATCCGTTATGCGTTATGCGTTATGCGTTATGCGTTATGCGTTATGTGTGATCCGACATGCGTTATGCATTTTGCGTTATGCGTTATTCGTTATGAGTTATGAGTTATGCGTTATGCGTTGTGCGTTATACGTTTGCGTTATGCGTTATGCGTTATGCGTTATGCGTCATGCGTTATGCGTTATGCGTTATGCGTTATGCGTTATGCGTTATGCGTTATGCGTTATGCGTTATGCGTTATGCGTTATGCATTATGCTTTATGCGTTATGCATTATGCGTTATGCGTTATGCGATATGCGTTATGCGTTATGCGTTATGCGTTATGCGTTATGCGTTATGCGTTATGCGTTATGCGTGATCCGTTATGCGTTATGCGTTATGCGTTATGCGTTATGCGTTATGCGTTATGCGTTACTCCTTACGAGTTATGAGTTATAAGTTATGCGTAATGCGTTATGCGTTATTCGTTATGCATTATGCTTTATCCGTTATGCGTTATGCGTTATGCTTTATGCGTTATGCGTTATGCGTTATGCGTTATGCGTTATGGCTTATGCGTTATGCGTTATGCGTTATGCGTTATGCGTTATTCGTTATGAGTAATGCGTTATAAGTTATGCGTTATGCGTAATGCGTTATGCGTTATGCGTTATGCGTTATGCGTTATGCTTTATGCGTTATGCGTTATGCGTTATGCTTTATGCGTTATTCGTTATGCGTTATGCGTTATGCGTTATGCGTTATGCGTTATGCATTATACGTTATGCCTTATGCGTTATGCTTTATGCGTTATGCGTTATGCGTTATGCGTTATGCGTTATTCGTTATGCGTTATGCTTTATGCGTTATGCGTTATGCGTTATGCGTTATGCGTTATGCGTTATGCGTTATGCGTTATGCGTTATGCGTTATGCGTTATGCCTTATGCGTTATGCGTTATTCGTTATGAGTAATGAGTTATAAGTTATGCGTTATGCGTTATGCTTTATGCGTTATGCGTTATGCGTTATGCGTTATGCGTTATGCGTTATGCGTTATGCGTTATGCGTTATGCGTTATGCGTTATGCGTTATGCGTTATGCGTTATGCTTTATGCGTTATGCGTTACTCCTTATGAGTTATGAGTTATAAGTTATGCGTAATGCGTTATGCTTTATGCGTTATGCGTTATGAGTTAAGCGGTATGCGTTATGCGTTATGCGTTTTGCGGTATTCGTTATGCGTTGTGCATTATGCGTTATGCGCTGTGCGTTATGGGTTATGATTTATGCGTTATGCGATATGAGTTATGCGTTATGCGTTATGCGTTATGCGTTATGCTTTATGCGTCATGCGTGATCCGTTATGCGTTAGGCGTTATGCGATTTGCGGTATTCGTTAAGCGTTGTGCATTATGCGTTATGCGTTATGCGTTATGGGTTATGGGTTATGCGTTATGCTTTATGCGTTATTCATTTTGCGTTATGCGTTATTCGTTATGAGTTATGAGTTATAAGTTATGCGTAATTTGTTATGCCTTATGAGTTATGCATTATGCGTTATGCGTTATGCATAATGCGTTATACGTTATGTATTATGCGTAATGCCTTATGCGTTATGCGATATGCGTCATGCATCAAGCCTTATGCGATATGCGATATGCGTCATATATCAAGCCTTATGCGATATGCGATATGCGTCATGCATCAAGCCTTATGCGTTATGGGTTATGCGTTAACGTTATGCGTTATGCTTTATGCGTTATGCGTTACTCCTTATGAGTTATGAGTTATAAGTTATGCGTAATGCGTTATGCGTTATGCGTTATGCGTTATGCGTTATGCGTTATGCGTTATGCGTGATCCGTTATGCGTTATGCGTTATGCGTTATGCGTTATGCGTTATGTGTGATCCGACATGCGTTATGCATTTTGCGTTATGCGTTATTCGTTATGAGTTATGAGTTATGCGTTATGCGTTGTGCGTTATACGTTTGCGTTATGCGTTATGCGTTATGCGTTATGCGTCATGCGTTATGCGTTATGCGTTATGCGTTATGCGTTATGCGTTATGCGTTAT